>JAQMCX010000015.1:5858626-5920937 GCA_029814765.1 Acanthurus leucopareius
GGATTAATGCCAAAGAGGAACGGGTCTGAGTACGATTCTGCACAACACAACGCAAGAGAGAGTACACAACCGCTACACAATCATCACTACACATCTGTAGGTGACAAAAAATACAAAGAATAACATATTCTCTTGAGTAAATAGTTGTACAGGTTCGTACACAGTTTTGTCTAGAATTGGCATATTATTTTGTTATAGATTGCCTCTTTTTTAACCAAAAAACGTAAAAAATTTTGACTTTTTGAGGGAATAAAAAGCAAATGGCACCAGCATGTAATTGATGTGAGTTCTCTGGAATGCAGGTGTGGTTTCAGAGACCTAAGTTAAATATATTTCTTAAGGTCCTGTTCTCTGAGCAACATCCCACGTGCCTTAACGCAGCCTCCCCGCCTGCACTGCCTGTTCTTCCGCCCCTGCACCGAACTCTCAGCCAGAGAGTGAATAAGAGAATCTCCCAAAATGTCAAACTATCCTTTAAAAAGCCTTTTGAAGACGTGTTGCTGGAACACTCTGCCCTCTGCTTGTCGTCTCGGTTGCAGGTTCAGGTCTTTGTTTTTATTTCTCACATTTCAACACAAGCTGGAGAAGAGCTTAAATGATTAAAAATATATATCGATTAAGTTTTTCTTTGATCACAGAAATAACTCAGATATGGACCAAGCGTCCACTTTGAACTTGGTGCTGTAGATTATGTCTTGATGAAATCCTGCAAAAGTTGCACCACTTGTTTTTGTGCATTTTTGCATTCTTTTGCATTTAATTTATCAAAAAAACCCTTCTTGAGTGCATATCAATACACCTTTTCATGCATTATCATCCAAACTGCTGCAGCTTAAAGTTTGGAATAAAAAAAAAACACCTTTTGTTATTTAACTTTATTCCTTCTCAGCATTTATAAAACCCGTCTTGTCTCTGTGTGTTTGGGGCATTTGAGGCATTTTGTCAGACTAAATGTCAGTGACTCAGTGATCATCTGCTGCCACTTATTCCCGTGTTTTTCAATTAGCAGCGTCTGACCAAAGCGCGTGCTCGGCGTTTAGAGGTGGAGAAAAGTGGGTGAAACCGTCATTTTAAGCTGTTCCCTCCTCACCCCCACCTCCCCCTCCCGTTGTGAGCGGTTGTCATGGTGTGTTGTGGGCCCTGGATGATATTCACGGTTTGTGGTGGTGCAGGTTTTCTTCTCTCAGCCGGTGGTGACGTAGTCGCGCGCCTTAACCGAGTCCGTCTGTGTGACTTTTAAAAAAAAAAAAAAAAAATGGGAGGCGGAGGGCTGTAGGGCGCAACCATTTCACACCTCCACCGGCGCGAGAGCAGGCCTGGTGTTACCGACAGATATCAGAGGATGACAGTTCATAGATAAAGCTCATTTGGAGCAATCGTCGTCTGGCCGACGGGACCGGACTCGCATCCGACGCAGAGGAGACGGATCCCGATCCTGATCATTCCGATGGTGCGCAAAGTCCGGCTGACAACTCAAACACCGGTATGCACAGCTGAGCGCGTTACTCATGTAAAACAGCGTCACATGTGAGCCGCGCGGTGCCGTTTCTGTAGAGGAGACAACCGGTGGAGAAGGAGAAGCTCCGCGGCGGTGCCCGGTTTTTTCACACGAGAGCGACATCACAGATTTCCTGCGCTATCGCAGCGGACAGAGGGGGAGGAGGAGAGCGCTGATTCACGGCTTGCAGGAGGAGGGAGAAGCCGCGCGGACGGGCTCAGAAGATCCATCTCTTATCTTAAAATACCGACCCCCCCTTCCACCACCTCAAACACCACCACCACCTCCTCCTCCTCCTCCTCCTCCCTCGTCATTGACAGCTTTGCGACCCGGTCAATCCGTCAGACAGGGAGGATCTGGGGAGGAGGGCGCCAAGGCAGGAGAGGACGAAAGGCGATCACCTCCGGCCGGTTTGATCCAATCGCCAATACCGAGGAAGGCTGGGGACCTGCCTCTCCGTACATGAGGACGACACAGTGGCTTCACCGGGGGATTTTTGGTACGAGGAGCACGTTTGACTCAAAAGATCCAAACAGCGAGATTATTCTGAGACTCCTGCAGGCTGATCTGAACTCAATAATAATAATAATAACAATAAAGGGGGCGGACAGGAGCTATTTCGCAGTGTCTACATAAACTCCCCGGAATACAAAATCCAGGTATGTTATAATGAATAACGCATGATGCAAACTCTGTCAGTGATACTGGATGTGTGTTAATGAGTGATGCAGCCCGGCACGCCATCAGTGATTACCAACAACACACCGGGAGCTTTTTTATGATTAAACATATATCACAGATTAGAAAAACAACAACAACAACAACAAATTAGATGCATTTCCAGATATTCCAGATTATCCACGTCGCTGCAAACAGTCGGATGTGGTCCGTCACACCGGAGCGCTTCACCCTGCGCACGTTTCAGCCCCACAATCTGCGCTCATTGCTCCTCATCACCGCGCAGATATGATCCATTGCAACGGGCTGGAATGGATTCGTGATACCGTCTAATGGGTGTGCCATTAAAATAATTGGCGTGTGTCAACGCAAGTGTTGGATACAGCCTACCGAGCTCGTGCTGATGCCGATTGGCTGAACACCTGGATTTTTATTATTTTTTTTAAATAGCATATGAGCCCTTAGCTGCTGCTGCTGCTTGTGTGCGTTATCTTGGCTGTTTTCCTGCACATCCTGCCACTGTTTGGAGTTGATTAAGGGTAAAAAAATGAGATTACAGGCTCGTTTATCCTCTGTGCATCTTTACACGTATAGGCCCGCGCGCACCCTTGAAGTTAAGGTGCGGGCCTTTGGGTGCTCCAGCAGGGATTCCCCCTCAGGTAGCACTGACATCTGTATAGTGAGCGAAACCGCCTTATGATTAATCAGCAACAGCTGAGGCTCTCCATGCGTCTGCTGAGTCCATGTTTACGTGCATCTCAGATAGCCTCCTTAAACAAGACCCTCGTCCCAAAATAGGGAAGGAGGGGACAGAGATTTGTGAGCAGAGCAGCCGCTGTCACCTCTGAGCCATCATGCATCAGTCAGAGAATATGGGATGGACGTGGTGATGCACGAGATCAAACATTAATGTGTGTGCATTTTCTCTTTAATATCCATTGTGACAGATTTAGTGCTGCAGTTACTCTATCAGCTAATCTGTTCATAGCTTGGTCCATGAAAAGTGAGAAATCAATGCAGAAATTTACAAAAAACACAAATTTCCCATAGTCAGTGAACATATATTTAAATAACTGTTTTGCTCTGACAAACAATCTTAACACAGAGTTTGTTTAGTTTGATATCAGAGGAAAATAATACCAATTTTAAAGTGGAACCAAAGAAGTTTTGACACTTTTGCTTTAAAAAACTTTGCTACTAGACATTAATTAGTTGCTTGGAGGTGCATTTTCTGTGGATCCAATCAATGATTGGTTAATCTATTATTTCTCTCACACTGATAAATTATGTGCAATATTGGCCATGTGAATATTTTTTGGCCCTTAAATTTGTGAAGCTTGCAAAATTTTTTATTCTAAGCACATTTTTCACTCATTTATTCAGTTGTTTTGATAGATACAACTTATATTACTAAGTTTTTCAATACTGGTTCCCTTTTATTGGGGTTAGAGTATCTTCAAGCTCCCAAAACTTTATTAATTTTAATAAGTTTGGACTTAAATGAGAGTAATTTTTCTCATATTATCCCCTGATGATGTTTCAAATGCTGTTTCAGACCTTTTTTAACCTCAACTGGATTACAATTAAGTAAAAACATGACATGTTTTTCTTTTACCTTGAGTGTTTTATTTTGAAAATAGCTACTAATATAAATAATATAATAGATTTTTGTGATTTTAACAGTCATTTTAATCTGTCATGTCAGAAATATTGACTTTTTCTGACACGTACAATCACATACTGCATGACATCCTATAGATACATACTGAGGTATTTGCTTTCATAATATCACTTAGTTGTACTTTCTCATATTTTCCAGAAAAAAACTTGTCTGAACGGAGTTTAATTGGGTTCACCCTCAACTATTTGTGGTTGAGGAGGTCAGTGTTGGATTTAATTGAAACACGTCAAAGCTGAACTTAATTTAGATACGTCAGTCACATAATGGCTCTTAAGTTCCTGCCGGTTTGGTGAACAACTTTGTTTCATTATTATTTTTTTTTATATTTCAGCTGATTTGAATAATTTTCAGTCTTGATTCCAACTTTAAATTATAACTCTGGTGACAGTCCGCCCCTGCATTCACAAAACAAAACACAATCCTTAAAACAGTAATTAGTATGCAAATTGTTGTGTGCAGCTCAGATTTAAGGGTCAGAGCTCTGATGTTGTTACAAAGAGAAACTGAATTGTTTTTGTCTCTTTTTTTTTTAATCACATGACAGCAGGTGATGCAGTTTGTGTTAAGATAGAAAATCATCAGTTTGAGTGCAAATCCCTCATGCAGTCATACACTCGTATCAGTGCTTCAGTGTAATTACTTTAATATGCTTTACAATGTTGCTAAAAACCATTTGGTTGTCTCTTAAATGGTCTCTCATCAATCAACCAATCGATCGATACATCCCTATTAAATATATTACCAGCTCTTTGTGTAATATTAAGATTTTTTTAAGGGTCACTCATTTAATTCACTCGTCACAGCCAGCTGTTTTTAACCTGTGAAACCAGTTGCATGGCGTCTCGAGTCAAGAGAAAATAAACCTGATGATGTCATAATGATGTCACCAGTGTTATCTTGTGTATGCCAGGTGCTACCAGTTGATGAAGGTACAATTTGCCACAGCATGGAGCTGCATTGTGGGAAATGTAGGTTCTATTATCATCCCAGCCTCCGAAGACTAAGACCACATTCATTACTGGCATTAACATACGATCTGTGGCTAACATCTGTATTAAGAAAACATACAGTTATGCAGGGGTGAAGAATGCTATTAATGGGCTAAGCAACATCTGGTGCAAATGCAGTCTGCACAACGCAACCTCATCCCCAAGAAAATTGTTTAAATAAGCTAAAAGGTCACCTAACTTCTCCTCTTCCTGCTAGCAAAAGCTGCCTAACAAGCCTACTCAGCTAGAAAAGCAGAAAAAAAATGACTTAAAAACATGTTTTCATGGCTCTGTTGCTCTTCTTGATCTGGGAACGCTGCATGTTTGTCAACAGCTGCCAGCCTTGCCCAACTAATTTGCATACTGAGATGATAATGTGACCTGAATTGTGATTAAGAGAACGCTTATTAACGGCAGGTGTAAAACGCAAAAAGGATCAGATGTCATCATTCAGATAATGTATCCTGATACAGATCGCACTTTAATACCAGGTGTTAAAGGGGCTTTTAAGTCGGGATATTTAACATCATGCTGATGCTTTTTAAATAGTGAAACATACGGGACAATCCACAATAATGTAATGCTGGGAGCTTTAATTGCTGCGTGCATTATGTTCAGGCAATGTTTAGGCAATGACAAGGGTACTGAGTCCTTTATGTGATTAGGATTAGATTTAGGCCACTAAAGCACTTTGGTTAATGTTATGGAAAGATCTCATTTTCAGATAAATGCCAGTGTAGTAAATACATTGTGTGTTGTGCTTCGAGTCACAATAGAGTTTTTCTGTTTTAAATAAAAACACCTTATCATGTTCACCTTCAAGCTCCTCTCCAAACTCATTTTTACATAAAGTTTCGCCTGTTCCCACACACAATCTGCGGCACATCTACTCTTTCTCGTTGAGAAATTCTGGCTGTTACAGGCCTCATGCTCCGCCCACAACAGCTGCTAGCAGTAGGTTGATGGGTGAAAGAGCGGTGCACGTCAAGATGGCTAACACTTAGCATTAAATGAAACATGGAGAGATTCAGCCATAAATATTTGAACCTCAGTCAGATCCAGATTCAGATTGAGTGTCTGCTGCGCACCAAAACTGGCGACTAGCAGATAGTTAGCATCTTTAACTTGTTTTATGTTGTTTGTTAGCTTGTTAGCTTCTAAATAGCAGTGGCTGACGTATGCACTAGTGGCTTTGGAACACAGTAACATGTGCTATGATGTCCTGGTGATTGTTAATAAATAAAGGTTGTTGTTTGTTAGTAGCAAAAGGAAGCTCTTGGGTCTGTAGACATCGCCCCCTTCAGTAGTGGAATGTAAAAACACCTTAAGTGACAAACTTTTGCATGACTGCAAGTTAATACAGTCAAAGTCTGACATTTTAGGGGATATACATAAGAAAAACAAACATTTACACAGAAAGGATCTTAAATACTTGGACGTGATCAAAAAAAGTTGACTGTTTTTTGTCTGCACTGCAAAAGTTCATACAGCAGAAAATAAACTAAATATGTTGCTAGTGAACATTTTGCTATGTTGAATATCAATATTTCATGACAAACGTAACTTAAGCTAACAAAATTTTCTCACTATGTTGATACAGAACAGAAAAAGATGGAACTGTGTCCCTTCAAAATATGCAAATCAGTCCTGGCACTAGCAGCAGAGTTATGGCCTGACTGAGGTGAAATTCAAGGTTGAGGAATCACATATTTTTATAGTGAGTAAAACTACTATTTGGAATAGCGCAAGTCCCTAATGTGTCTTTTGGGAGACCCAGAAATTAGCACATCTATAGTTCACAATTACAAAACAATCTTTCTGAGCATGATTTTTATTCAGCTTGTGAAATTTATATGTCTAATGGGACGAGACCGGGGGGGAAAGTTAGGAGGCAATTGACTCCGATGTCCAGCGTTACTGCATGGTCTTATATCTTAAAAATCCTCAGTGTCGCTCTGCAGTTTGCTCTTGGATTTATGGGTATTTGGCTTGTTAGTCATTTTGTTGTTCCTCTGTTTAGGTAGTGTAGGCTGACTGAACACATTTACTGTTTCTCATCAGTCCTCCTTCCATTGTCTGATAACACACTTTCACACATGGAGACTCCAGACTCTCCAACTGTCTGCATTGAAGCTGCAGGAAATCACAGTCAGCCGATGGAGGGATAAGAGGTTTCAGCTCATTTAACACTGCTGCAACCAGTATTTATGTCATTAACGGTAGATCATGTGACTACCATGTGGAAGAGGTTTGTGGTGATTAAAGCAGAGATGTTATAAGAGAGGAGACAAATCACATTTTTAATAAAAAAGTCTGTAATACTAGAGATGACAGTTGCATAACATATATCCTGCCTTTTCTCCCAAAGAACCAATCGCCTGCTTTTAAAACAGTCAAATCAAAACATATTCAGCCAATCATGTTCACTCTCTGACTTGAGCTTTGAGAGGAGTTGGTGTTGTAAAACCATACACGTGTAGTGGAGGTATAACTCGAAAAAAGGCATTTTAAACCTTATTTTAAGGAAAGGTCATCAAAATTTGTAAGTTTCTTTTTCAGATTTTACTGGCAATTCTATGTATGCATGTTTTATGTCTTGGTAACCATTAAAAATGAATTTACTGTAGTCTCCCCGTTAATTTAGATCAAAGTCTTGCGTTGTTAGCCTGAAATATCTGCCCATGAGGTGTTTCCAAGATGGCTGCTTGTCTCAGCTTTACAGAGCGTTGTGGCTTCTTTAAGCTCAGTGCTTTAGTTTGCTAGCCTGTTACTTTAGTGTTTTGTTTCACTTGTTCCCATATTTTTCGTTTCTGGAAGTAGCAGGTTGCTGTTTTGAGCAAAAAATACCCCTCCAAAAACTTTTTAAAAAATACTGTAGTTTATTCTCAGCACCAATAGTAGGCAGACAAAGATAACTAGTGAGCTAGCTAACTGGTAAACAGAGGGAACTGTTTAGCAGCTAGCTAGCTACATTTAGCATTTAGCAGGCAAAGAGGCATAAAGTAGTAGTTGGCAGAGGAGAAAAACAGGGCAAAAAGAAAAGGTAATATTAGATTTACACTTATAAAGTCGATATAATCACAGATCAGTTAATGCTAATGCTCTTGGTCTATGCTAGGTTTGTAAATATGGGCTTATGTTGCCAGTTCAACTAAAGGGGATAGTTATTATGTGTTAAAAACCTATTTCCACGGGTCCAAAATCAATTAAGAGATAAGAATAAAAATCAGCAATCAAAACATGTAGCTTTTTTTAATGACCGATCTAAAAAAGTGACAGTGATGCAGGATACAAATGATGACGTTATTTTAGTATAAAATGTGGGTTGATTTTGACTGAACACTTTAAATGCAGGATGATTTTTCTCTTATATATATCAACTAACTGCACACCTTGAATCTTTTGCCTTGTTTGTAACACACTGAGAGACTCTCTAGCCTCTAAATATTGGATGCCCAGTCTATTTCTGCATTATTGCAATTTCTTCCTTCCACCAACCACCATGCAATAAAGAAGACGGACAGAAGGTAGCAGGTCAGCAGTGCTGCTCTGATTCTAAAACAGACAGAAGCTCCCATTTCCTCCCTTTGCCTTCAAAATCTTCCTCTTGACCAGTTTTTCAAATATAGGTCATTTACAGTACAGTAACAAAAGTGTATATCTGTATCTTGAGCATTTCACACATTTTATTCAGTCCTAAAAGTTTACTCTTGTTGGTTAGATTTTTGTGATAAACTTTCAGACTGATACAAATGTCAAAAAAAGCTGAATCCGTAGTTTTCTGACTCAATTTTTTTCTCATCAAGTTACAACTTTTATCACTCAATTATTTGCCTGTTGTGTTTGTTTGTGCTTGGTGCTCTCGGTTCTCACAGGGATTGCTTTGCTGGCCCCTGTCCATATAAATGGCTTTGCTGATTCAGTTAAATTTAAGTTCCTTCCTCTTCTGCTGTCATCCCCTTTTCCATCCTCAAGATCAGTGTGCTGCTACGCAATCAACATCTTTTTTTGAACATCTGAGGAATTTAATTTCAAGCTGAGAGATCCTTAATTTCCAAGTTTATAACCTCTAAAAAAAGCACTTCCAGAACGACGTGTCTTTCTGAATGTTATTGAGGTTATGATCCCTGAAAAGACATCATAATCATACTGCCAGTGATGCAATTATGTGTACCTATGAACCATTAAATTAGAAATATTAGGAATCATTTATTCCTGAATAGATTAATTGGTTTTGCTAATGCCCGAGTTGCACACAAGATGGTTACAAGAACTTTGCCTTTTCCCTTTTTTTTGTTGTTGCAGACATTAGGTGCATGTTGACTCTGCTCAGACAATATTTGGCGTTGAAATTGGTGTGAGTGCTTCAAATATGCCAGCTCCTGTTTGTCTATCCACACCTCCACTGAAGATTTTGTAAGCCATCCAAACTGGCCAGTGGTCTGTCTGGATGATGGATATAATTTCCAAAAATATCACCTTGGAGTTAAAGTAGTTGGAGTTATTTTAAGTCTTCAGATCCAGTGAACTACATCAGAGTTAAATCAAATAAGAAAGCTGCATTATATAGCATAACATATGCCATTTAATGGATGCTTTTAACTAAAGTGCCTCAAAGTGCCATGAGTGCATACTGTACACATTTTAGTGCCCAGGAGGTAATCAACCTTTTAACCAGGAATCAGCACAGAAGGAGTCGCTTTTAGGTACAAAATGCAGAAAGACTCCAACTACATTTAGCTCAACAAAAGCAAAGGGAAACAAGTGTGACAGTAATAAAAAAATGTAATCCTCCAGTGCATTCAGGACAGAATGATTAACTTACGCAGTCTGTATCTCTCTGAAGAGATTATATTATTTCAGACTAAACTGCTTGTGTGTCTCAGGGGCTCCAAAGGTGTGGTGGGGGTTGCAGAAAAGCCCCACCTATCCTTTTGAGCCTCCAAATAATCACAGGTACCACTGAGAAGAAAGCTTGCATAATAAATCCCCTGTGTTATGTCTTAAAGCAGCTCACATCTTTTTAAGTTTGGGCTGGTTAGCTGTTCTTCATGCTTTCGTCGCCTCTGACCTCGGCTGTTAGCATCAAAAGAATTGTCAAGTCCTGCTTCACAAGAGCTAAAGAGGTGCATAAGATGCTTAGCCTGAGCCTTTATGAATTCGGACAATGTCTGGCTTGTTATTGTAACGCTGCTCTCTCTTGCGGAAGTGGTAAGTGTGCATTTAGGGCTCAGTATATAATGAGTTTGGAAGGGACATCTGTACCCTTTGTTTCAGTTTGCCTCTTGACAGTCTCCTGCCTCCCCTCTGCTGTTTTTTTTTTTTTTTTTTTGCCAATGCGACATTTTGGACAGTGCTTAGTTTGGCAACATTGCACGCCTGCTGAGCGAGCTGTTTGGATCAGAGCTGCCGTATTACTCCTGGGATTTCAGACCATCACGCTCAAATCAACATTATTGGACGCACATGTCCACATTTCAACTGAAAATAAACTTTATGATTGAAAATGAGCCCGCAGGCTATGATTTTATTAAACAAATATTATCCACATTGTTCACATTGTGGTTTGTAGACCTTTAAGTATGGGGAAGCGTTTTCGCGTAGATAACATGCTGTTTGTAAAGACAAAGGCAGAAACTCATTGAAGTCTCATAGAAGGATAGTCGGATGATTTGAATTCTTGCACTTATTTAAAATTCAAAAGTTCTTTTCTTTCTGCAGACAGTTTTTATTTATCACTGTGAAGTGCAAACATACAATTTATACTCTTGTACTCCTACTACTCCTCAAACTTGGGATTTAATAAAATGTTAGAAGCATAGCAACAACAAAAAGATAGTTATTAAGCAATACATGCATTTATGTATCAAACAAAAAGATACAAAGCAACACGATGCACTTGTTTTTCCACTGTTGTCCATCTCTAAAAGTTGTTTCTATCATA
Organism: Acanthurus leucopareius; assembly: GCA_029814765.1. Classification (NCBI taxonomy): domain Eukaryota; kingdom Metazoa; phylum Chordata; class Actinopteri; order Acanthuriformes; family Acanthuridae; genus Acanthurus; species Acanthurus leucopareius. The sequence continues at coordinate 5,869,417 of JAQMCX010000015.1, forward strand.
TGAGAGTGAATTCTTTGTGTTTGATACAACATCCTATAATCCCTGTTGTGTTTGTCTGCTGTTTTTAGGTGGTGGGTGGAGAAAAAGCACAGCCCAGTGCTGGATCCCAGAGGGACTGTCAGTGTGGTAAGGACCCTTGAGACGAAGAAGGGTGCATGGAGGGTTCAAGGCCTGTAAAGCCAGGGTCGTCAGCCTGCCTCTGGTTGGGGCTGGTCTCTGTGGCCGTAGCCTTCCTTTGTACAGAGGCCCGGACCACTCCGAGCCCTCTGCTCAGCCCCAGCAATGCGACTTGTGAAGGAAACTCCAAGTGCCATGAGGGGATCATCCTGCCAATATGGTATCCTGAGGATCCTTCCATGGGAGACAAGATTGCACGGGTCATTGTGTATTTTGTGGCAATGATCTACATGTTTCTCGGAGTGTCCATCATTGCTGACCGCTTCATGGCATCCATTGAAGTCATCACCTCCCAGGAGAGGGAAATTGTCATCAAGAGGCCCAATGGAGAAACAACCACCACCACGATCCGAGTGTGGAACGAAACGGTCTCAAACCTCACCCTCATGGCCTTAGGCTCTTCCGCCCCAGAGATTATGCTCTCTGTAATTGAGGTTTGTGGACACGAGTTCAAATCCGGTGAGCTCGGGCCCTCCACAATTGTTGGCAGTGCAGCCTTCAATATGTTTGTCATCATTGGCCTGTGTGTGTCTGTCATTCCCCAAGGAGAGGTACGCAAGGTCAAACACCTCAGAGTGTTCTTCGTCACTGCAGGCTGGAGCATCTTCGCTTACATCTGGCTCTACATGATCCTGGCTGTGTTTTCTCCCAATGTAGTCCAGGTCTGGGAGGGTTTACTCACACTGGCCTTCTTCCCCATATGTGTACTCCTTGCGTGGGTTGCAGACAGACGACTGCTCTTCTACAAGTTCATGCACAAGAAGTATCGCACCGACAAGCACAGGGGCGTCATCATCGAGACAGAGGCTGAGCGCTCCAAGGGGATTGAAATGGATGGCAAGATGGTCAACTCTCACTTCATGGATGGAGGTGCCGCGAGCAATCTTATCGGTTTGATTGAGAGCAAAGAGGTGGATGAGTCCCGCCGTGACATGATCCGCATCTTGAAAGACCTGAAGCAGAAGCATCCAGAGAAAGAGTTGGATCAGCTGGTCGAGATGGCCAACTACTACGCTCTCTCGCACCAGCAAAAGAGTCGTGCCTTCTATCGCATCCAAGCTACACGCATGATGACAGGGGCCGGGAATATCCTAAAGAAACACGTAGCGGAGCAGGCGAAGAAGAGTGCCAGCGTGCAGGAGGTGCACGTGGATGAGCCGGAGGAGTACGTGTCTCGAATCTCGTTTGAGCCTGCTGTCTACCAGTGCCTCGAGAACTGTGGAGCTGCCATCCTGACCATCACCAGAAAGGGTGGCGACATCAACAAGACGATCTACGTGGATTACAAGACGGAGGATGGCTCGGCTAATGCCGGGGCCGACTACGAGTTCACAGAGGGTACGGTTGTGTTCAAACCAGGAGAGATGTTCAAGGAAATAAACATTGGCATCATAGACGACGACATCTTTGAAGAGGATGAGCACTTTTTTGTGCGGCTCAGTAACCTACGTGTCCTGGAGACCGAGGATGAGGTACTGTCCGCCAACAGTCTCCCGTACCCGAAGGCCATGCTGGGCTTCCCCAGCGTGGCCACTGTGACCATTCTGGATGACGATCATTCGGGCATTTTCACCTTTGAGAGTAACTCAGCGCACGTCAGCGAGAGCATCGGTATAATGGAGGTTAAAGTGCTAAGGACTTCTGGAGCAAGGGGGACGGTCATTGTGCCTTATCGGACCATGGAGGGACTCGCCAAAGGAGGAGGGGAGGACTTTGAAGACACCTACGGAGAGCTGGAGTTCAAAAACGATGAGACCTGGTAAGACGGAAACTCTTTTCTTTTAATCATGGTTGTGGAGCAAGTTGCTTTTTATCATTTTGTTGCAGCATTTTACAATTGATTATTGTCTGATTTTTAATCAGTCAAGGTTTATTGAAAATGAAGGGCATTTAGGAGTCTTAAATAAGATATATTTTTATTGTGCGCTTGTTTTGCATCCCCTTGATTTGTGTTTTGTTTTTGAACCGCTGTGTGATGGTGATAAACTGTCAAGAAATGATAGCTACATTATACCTTTATGATATGATAGCTTGCTTCAAAGCTATTTAGCTGCCTGCCAGATATGCATCTGATTCAGCGTGTGCTTTTGATACAAAGATGTTGTCTTCTTTGCCTCTTGACATTTTTTCAATTTAGAACAGACTTTGGTAACCTATTCATGTGCTGTTTACACTCATCAACGAATTTTAAATGCTTTTTTTTCTTCACGTGGTTAGACAGTGTACCGTCTCATCTGAGTGTGCACGCTGTATCGCCTTTTTTTCCTGTCAAGAGATTTGCTCTCATCACAGCGCAATCCTGTGTGTGTGTCACACACAACAGGGATTCAACTTTGGGATTCGTCACACAACTCTGGAAACAGGAAGTCCTTAAGTAACCCCTCCTTGCTTCTCTAATCTCTGCTGCTTTTATGTTGTTGAACTCTGGATTTTACCTCTTTTTTTTTGTTTCCGCATCATGTCTGCTTTAGTTAAACGAAAGCAGTGTGAAAGAAATTACAACAAATGTCAAAGGCCACGCCGAGGTTCCATGTTATAATCTGCACATGAAAGTCAGACCAGATAGAGATGATGAATGACAGAACCGGAGGTGTGATACCTTTCGGGGGCAGCGATAATAAAAAAGCTTGCAGTTTGGTGATATGTGTAATCAATGAGTAATAGGAATGTTTGATGTAAATTGTTTATATTATTTAACCTTGTCAACCGTACCATCTGTGTACAATACTGCGAAACAAAACACATAGGCTAACAACTGAGTGGGCATATTTGGCCGCTTTGCAATAATAACAACATACTGTACAGTAGTACAAATAGCATCGGGGCCATGTATTGTATGATACCACAGCGTTTTTGTCCGATACGTGCCGTGCAGTGCTCCGGGAAACTGGCATGTGTACAAAACTGTGACTCTTGAGAAATATCGATTTGTTTATTTCACAGCTTGCATCCGCTTGAATCTCACACGTTGGTCTGCAGGCGCTGAATCAAAGTGACATGCCGCTGTGACATCCTCCTTCTCCCACCAATCAGGACCCTCCCGGCGTGCTTTGGCTCACCGGCAGGGTCTGTGCTCCGGGGTGAGAGGTTTCCTGAGGGCCGAGTCAGCCCAGGAGACCGGGAGAGGAGGGGTGAGCGAGTGTCGGGGTGATCAGCATGCTCTTGGGGCCTGCTGAGCTCTGAGGGTTTTGCTTGATTTATGTGAGACATGCTTTAAGGGGCCGTTCCCGAAGGCTGCCGGGGGAGTCGAGGGGAGAGATGTGGAGAGGGACTATCATTATGAGACTGCTGTGATGTTGTTGGCATTGTGAGGGTACGCTGGTGTATCGATCCGTTCATTGTGTTGCGTATCGTGCTGCGAGTTAGATGTTCTTACAGTGCAGCTCTGCTCCTTTGTGAGAGCGCACAACTTGACACGCTGTGAATTGATGAATGCTGTTCGAGATCTGATAGAAGAATCAGACCTAATGGCTGAATAATTATCGCTTTTAGAACATTTCACAGAACACAAGGGACCTGTTTTAAACATATCTGTCCCCCTCTCTTATTCATTCATGTCAACTCCCTCGTCATGCATCTCATAAATAGAAAAATATGGACACCGAATTGATAATTAATGAAAATCTGTTAAACGATCACTGCATATTTAAATAATTAGTGCTTAAGAATAGTTTAACATTTCGAGAAATTTAGCTGTGAAGATTGATGCCACTTTCCTGTCAGTACAGTAAAAATGTAGCTTAGGCCAGCAGCAGATTAGCTTAGCTTAGCTTAGCTTAGCATAAAGACTTGTGACACTTAGACGCTGGCTGCAGTTTCATATATAATTGACAGACATGAGAGTGGTATCAATATTATGTTACTCTGAGCAAGAAAGCAAATGTTCCCATATTATAGCCTATTTATTGTGATCATTACGTGGAAGTTTAAGGAAGGTTAAGGGCCAAAGGTCAAAGGCGTTTGATGCTTTTAGTGAGCACTAAAATCAAATTACTGCTGTTAAACAGGCTGTAAATGTAAAAAGACATTTTCAGTGACATTGCAAGAGGAAGCTAAAAAGAAATAATAAAAAGATAATAAAAAAAATGTGTCAGAATCACCATCTGTGCCATAAATGTTAGGGAAATGGTGACACATTACAGTCACACTGACACACGGGGAACAAAATAAACAAGAGTTTTATTGCAAAAGAACAGAGATGACATATTGTGTATATTAAACTAAACTTACAGCCACTGTGGATTAATGTACTCTCCATAGAATGTTGATAAATGTTGTATGACTTCTTAAAGCATACAGGACATTATCCAGCTGAGCAGTTAAAACAATCAAAATTGTTCATATGCATGAACACGCTCGAGTATTAATATGAGAATCTTTTCTTCCCCCCTTCAGAGACTTCTGGATCTTTTGTAGAAATGGCAGGCTGCTGTTACAGAACTCCCAACAAATCTCCCGAAATTTCCATAATTACACGCGGATAGTGATGAATTAGATTTGGTGTGCATCCATAAAAAAGACAAAGAGGAGCAGTGGAAGTGACAGCTTCATCCAGAAGCACACTAGAAGATTCATGAGAACATTTCCATACACAAAACAAAGGGGATGAATGTGTAGAATATTCACTAAAGGCATAATTACAATGATGTTTCTTCCGCTGCCTTGAAAACTCTCCTCAGGGTCGTTTTCACGCTCATGACAAGAAAAAATACAGAATTTATTTGCCTCCATTGCCGTCACATTCATATTCCAACTCTGGCTTGTATGGAAATTGACAGTAGAAATATTATGTTTATTTCCATTTTGCATAGATGTTGAAATAACAGAAGTATTCCCTCCTTGGCTCATTGTTAGAACACTTTTCGTACTTGCTGCTTATTCACTGTTAATTGTGACGACTAAATGAGGGCAGAGTGTCTCCTCGGTGTGAAGTGCGGCGGCTTTTTTTGGCGTCCTTTAGGACAATTAGACCACATAATGCAGCGGCTCTCATGTTCTGCCCCCTCCCTGTTTTATGAAGCACGGACTCTCAATCTCTTTTAACACACTTTCGGCCCATTGTTATCAACCAGAGAGGAAATTTATTACAGTCCTAATCTGGAGCTCTGGAATACATCACTCCAGTTCTTAGGCAGACAATAGTTCTCAGCACAAAGGATGTAGTTTAATAGTTTTCTTGGTGGCAGAGCTTCTGTTCTGAGATATGAACCTCATCTAGGCACCACAAGCTTCTTAGATGTGCACTTAATGGCAGAAAAATCCATAAAGTGGCACATTTTGGGGCAAAGGTTCAGCTCTGAATACATTTTCACAGATTGTAGCATCACTGTAAACATTGGAAAGGGGCTGCAACCAACAAATGTGTTATTTGTTTGAGTAATCAATTATTTCTTTTAAAGATATTTTATGAGATAATAATAGAAAATGCTTGCAATAATTTCCCATAGCCCAGGACAAAGTCTTTAGACTGCCTATTTTGTCAAAATAACTAGTAAAATCCTAAAAATATTTAACTTAGAACAATTTAAACAGCAAAATGCAGCAAATTCTTACACTTAAGAAGCTTTAAATGAGGAGAGTTAAAGCGCTTCAGCTTAGAAATGACTCAGAATTCATGCTGTTTTGCTTTTTTGATTTAATATTTGATTAAGTGACTAATTATTTGAGCACATGCGATATTTTTTCTCATTTTTTAATTCAAAGGATTTTCAGAGGTGAAATTATTTTACTTGAAAGAGTCGGACAAAGGCAGCAGTATTACTGCCACAACAAAGTCAGTCAGTCCACATAATCATCACTTATTAAAGGAACTTTTTTCTGACATTCTGTACTTTAATTTGAATCATTTTTGATGATAAAATACAAAAATATCCTCTCCAATGTGCTTAACTGCAGCTTCCCTGGTGTTCTCTGGGTTTTAGACTGTTGGTTGGACAAAGTAAGACATTTGTAGATGTCACCTTGGACTCTAGGAAATCAAAAGGCAATTTTGGTCCTGTCAAACATTTTAAAGACAAAACAATGAATTTATTTAGAAGAAATAATCAGCAGATTAATCAGTTTTTGAAATAATCTTACTAAAGTTCTAAACAATCCTCTTTGACCCCTCAGATTGATCCTGAGACTCTCAGGAGGCGTCCCGACCCTTCGTTCAGAGCCTCTGGCGTGGCATAAGTTTGCCTTTGAGAAAAATGAAATGGTTGAAGATCGCAGGCTTTTGTTTAACCCTGTGAAGATAACACATCTGTTAGATGGAGAAGCTTCATCCCTTGGGAGACGGATGTGTAACAAGGCACTGATGGATTCACAAACAAATGGGTGGTATTCAGCAAATGGTCCAGAATCAGCCAAAGTAATTGCCATTGAGGTCACGGCTGTGTGAACATGACTCCGCCATGCCTGTAAACCTGCCGTATAGTTTTTATAAATAGCATCACATGAGGAGTTGCTTTATGCACATGAAAAGATGTGCGGTTTTGCCCTTTATCCCTGCGACTAACCTCACCTCCTCCAGCTCGAGCGGCGCCCTCACCAAACCTCTTCTTCTTGAATGTGTAGCTGTCACCCCTCTGGGCATCATGACTGACAGAACACATGTCCACGCTGATCCTCATCCTGCTGACCACTCAGCTTTTCCCCATGCCAGCACTTTTCCAGACACCCTGGAATAGACCCATGAGGTTTACCTTACCGCCCTGCAGCCAGCCCTCACACACACAAAACACACAACCCCGGATCATCTCGAGCTCGGCTAATCACAGTCAGCGCTGTACTTCCCTTATTTAATTCATGCAAGCCTCATAGTTTCTGTTCTCTCAGTAATTGGAATGTGCCTTTGTATTTTTACAGCGCCTCGGGGTGCAACTGCACTTTGTTTTCTTTGGTATTATGATGAAGTTTGTTTTGTAGTGTTTTTGTATTTGCTTCATTACAGTTTACGCCCAGTTAAATGAGAACCAGGGCTAGAAAACAAATGTCACACTGACTCATATGTGGCTCCTGCTTGGACACATTTGGTTTAATGATCCCATCAGAGTTTCTCCGACGGTGGATCAAAACAAATCAAATTACAGTTGTTACTGTTTAACAAAAGCATGATGGGCTGTTGTGATGACTGGCAGACATTCAGGTTTTAAATCCGGTTTAAAGGTGAATGTTTTTGTTGACATTTAGATTTCAAATAAACATTGTTTAAGCAGCATTTAAGGGAGCATTTTCCATAATGAAGCAGGCTTTAACCAAATTAAGCCTAGTTTAAACGTGGACACAGAGACGTCTCTGGTTTTCGAATATTGGAAGAGCATAAAAATACAAAACTAGATGATCTGATATGAATAAGTTATAAGACTAAAAGTCTATGGTCGTGTCAGCGGTTGGTAATGCTGCACTGAGACACAGCAGAGCATCAAGCTAAATGCTAACATCATCATGCTAACGTGATCAGAGTGACAGTGCTGACATGCTAATGATTGGCAGGTATAATGTTTACCAAGTTTACAATTTTAATTAAGGAGATTGCTAACATGCTAACTTAGCACAAAAACAAGGTACAGCAGGGGATGATGGGAATGTTACCATAGTTACTACATTATTTATTTAATTTTTTAAATTTATTTTTACTGACACTGTCCAAAAGTTTGACCCTAATCTGTGTGTAGTAGTATTAGTATTTCACTGGACAAATTACAGTTTTGATCGACCTTCTGGTGGCGCTAGACGGAAATTCACTGTCTCACCATCAAACAGTTGTTGGGATATTTCAGTCTGGACCAAAACGTTCAAAGAGCCGCACTTATATCATGGCTCAAAAAAAAAACAAGTCAAGTGAATGCATCCGTGTAGCAAAACAGGCCATAAAACGGCATGAAACTGTTTTCTTTACTGCTAACACTGTACCCTCTGCTATCAACAGAATCCAGTTTGTTAACACACACTCGTAAAAAAAAAAAAAAAAAGTGACTCTCACACACATACATGTACTGTAAGATTTATGGGAACATTTCTTATCTCAGCAAACTTATTGTAGCTTTTGCACTTTGGCTCCTGCTTACAAATACTGTACAGAAACAGACACACACACATAAGCAAACACACATACTAACTCACGCACAGGTTGAGTGGCAATAAATATGCTGGCCCTGCGTTTGTTCCTCCCAGTTGGGGGAATGCAATTAAGTTAAAGCTTATTTATAACACAATTCAGTGCAGGGCGTGTCGCCAGCTCCGCGCCTCCCCCCTGAGTGTTTGTGTGTAAATCTGACTGGGTATAATATATTCAGGCTCCCCAAACTTTTGACAGCCTCTCCAGACTAATAGAGTTAGGATGGAGGTAAGTGCACCAGTTTGACCCATTTGACTGTCAAAGCGTTTAGCTACATCGTTTTAACAAATAAACGCTGCCTTGTTTTTTATGATTCAGTTTTTTTATCCTGTAAAAAAGAGGAGATGACACATGCTCTTACACAGTGATTGATGATGCAAACTTTAAATAAGGTTTCCTGTAAAAAGTGAGTTGTTCTTTAAATGCTCAGATGACAAAATGCTTTCAACGACTGGATTTTCTGCAGATTTTTGTAGCTACATTCAGTAGATCCTTGCCCCAAAATTTAAAGTGTGTTTTAGTATTCGAAGCATTCAAACAAGTCATGCCCTTAATTATGCATAACTTCAAGCATTAGTATAATTTAAATGAGTGAGTTATATAAAAATTCAATCACCCTACATTTGTTATGAATGATTTAATTAGCTATGGACACCAAAACTGTTTTCCGTACCAGACTGTAAACATGTTTATTTCTGCTCTAAAGTTGAGCATTTTAACACAGGACTCTACGGGGACCGACTCGCTTTCGGAGCCAACCTCGAGTGGCCATTCCAGGAACTGCAGTTCTTGGCACCTCAGAGTTGGCTTCATTTTCATGCCCTGAAGGTTTCCGCTTGGCTCAGACACACAAGTTCACGCCAGGAGAAATTTAAATAACTTTTGCGTTCCCCTGACTTTGCCACCAACAGCATCATCAGGTAATAATATTTACTTCCTGCAAACCTGTTCATTGAATCTAAACCAGATCTGGAGGGGAAGCTTCTGTTTCTCTTTGTTTTAGAGGCATCGAATCCAGAAAAACTCTTCCTTAAAACACAAACAAAACCAAAATCCTCCAGAAACATAGTGATTCAACGGAGTCACACCCTCACTGCAGAGAGACCCGCTTACAGCTGAATTTGCGATCATCCGTAGCCTGAAACCCGAGCATGTTGGGGAATATTAGACATGTTTCTTTAATTAGTGTGAGCTAGTTTGTGTGTAGACAGCTCAAATACTCTGATGCTGCCTTCAGTCATATCAGATGTGCTGTAAATAGGAACTGCCTTCTGGGAGAAACATTTCATGTCGGCCTCCTCGAGGTGACAAGTAGGATATGTAGGAACTTTTTACTGGCTGTGATATCTACAGCCTGACGGTGGAAGTGTGTCAACACGAACGGTAAACAAGGAAAAGGAAATAATAGCAGAAAACATTCATTAGATTTGTTTTCACAAATTAACCTCTGCTGCTGTGATTTTGACTTATATCTTTTAATTTAAAAAACTTTATGGAAGTATAATACTAAACTAACGGAGTAAAACTTAGAAATACACCCTGTTCAGTTTTAGAGCAAGAAGTATTTTAGACGGAGCAACAAATTAATAGCAAACCAAAATAAAAACAAATTTTAGTATATTGGTAGAACTGATCATTCACACAAAGTAGTTTAACCTGCAGGCTGTGTAGATACATTTTTTTTCAAATTGTTACGATAATTCAAACAAGCAATTAAGTTGTTTAACAGGTGATATGTTTGATAACAGTTTTCATAATTACAGAAAGTGGTATTGAGAAGAAAACCTCAAAATCCATCTTTTATTTCCTAAATTTGAGGTTCTGCTGCTTTTCTTCTTCTTCTTTACCTTTTTTTCTTTAAATTATATTTGCTTAGTTTATGGAATTTTGGTTGGGTTAAGAGACAATCTGAAGGCAAAACTTTGGGCTCTGGGAAAAAGTGCATGACTAATTTGTGATTAACCAATCAGTGAGACAAATAATCAATAATACCCTACTAATTACAACATTTTAGCTAAAAAAAACCCCCCAAAGAACAAAATAAGATCTAGTCTGGAGAAACAGATCAACTCATTTGGGAAGCTGGTAAGTGAAATGTGAGCTTAAAAGTGACCAAAACTATTAATCAGATATCAAAATAGTTATAGATTATTTTATTTGACTGATCAAATAATCAACCAGTCATCATAGCTTGAATCTGAATCTCTAACCTTATTCAGTGTCCCTCAGAGCTCCGTCTCTTTAGCTCCGACACAACATTTCATTTTGTTTGTACTCGGGTTTGCACTTGAAAGAGACATGAAGAGTGATGCGTTCAATGCAGGTCGCTGCTCCCGTTTTATTCCGTGCCTGCCGGGGTGACAGTCCGGGGTGCCAGTTGAGGTGCCCCTCCTGCCCCTGCACCCACATCCAGCATCTGCATACTTTGATAAAGGTCAGGCCCGCTGCGCAGCACCTTCCTCCATGCACAGTGCAGCAGCATTAAGACGAGAAATCGATGAAGCTCACAGCGAGAGGAGCTAAGGTTGCACCGAGTATACAGAGAGGAGGGGGGTGCAAAAAAGCAGCAGGAGATGAGCGGAGCTGTCGGCTTTTTAGGCGTTATTTCCCTCTGCTGTTGTCTTATTTTTCACGCCTGAAACAATATTAGAAAAGCATATGAAAGTGCACTTTGTGTTTGCAAATTTTCAAATGCAGAGCGACGATTAGAGTGTGCGAGTCGGGCTCATGGCACTTGACGTCTGACCAATATACAGAAAGCTTCAGTGAGCAACCCCGAAGGCAGATGAGAGACAGTTAAGCTGAATGAATGAATATGAATGAGGATGTTTTTCCCCTATTTTTGATGTTGAAATGGAAATCTGTGAGCTCGTCCATGTATATTAATATATTTCATGTCTTTTCACTTAAGATAGTGTCAGTTTTGGTGCTTAAGTGCTCATTTCTGCATGTAGATCCACCTGCAGACAGACAGGAAGCAGCCTTTTTACGTGATGCACCCTGGGAATGGTTCAGTTTAAGCATTAAATCTACTGGTTAGGATCAGGAAACGATCTCAGGGCAATGTGTTGTTTAATCTGTGAGACTCTAGCTGGACCCCTGAAATGTGATTCCTGTTTATGACACATTTTGATTGAGTTTTTGATAAATAAATATCAGTGTTTGTTATTTGTCAAGCAAAAATGCTAAGTATTTCTTTGTTCTAATTTCCCGGATGTTATACGTTTACTGCGTTTCTCTGTCAAATATAATTGTAAAGTTGGATGTTTTAGGTTTTTGGCCTTATGATCAGTTGATATCAGTTTTGATAAATAATTAGTTTGTCATTTTCCAAGAAAGAAAGAATTCAAAATTTGAGGATTCATTGGTTTTTGTGGTCTCTATAAACTTGCATGATTAACTAAATAGTTGCGTTCATTTTGATCTTTTCACCTTGTTACTTGAGAACTTGTGATGGACAAACATTTAAAACTTGATTTAAAAGTATGTAGCGATAATGTCCCTGCAAAACGTACGGGAAGGGAAACTGCCGGACGAAACTTTCGTGAGCTTTTACCAAGAGTCTACATCTAGTGAGTCAGACTACGACCCAGGTAAACACCGTTAGTTGGCATATTTGCTTGAAAAATAGATCTTTAAGAGTATCAACGTTGTTCTCTGACATTTAAATGATTAAATATCAATTTATCATAAAAAAAAATAATTAGTAGGGGAAATAATCATTAGTTTTGACCCTAATTCTGAATTCTTGAGTCTTATTTCGTAACAGGGTTGATGAAAAGGAGGTATTGAAGAGAAGTTGGGTTTTTTATAGAGGCAAAGGGTGAAAATACTTTGTTCACTTTTTTAAAAGTCCTCCATCACTGTTTTCTTCAGTCGGTCAGTCTGTGCATGCCTCGGTGTTGTGAATCCTCGGACAAACCTCGGCTGACACCCTTTATTCGCCCTGTGACTGCATTTCTAGGATTTACGGAAGTTTCCCACTCAGCTCTGGAAACAGACACTGGATTCTTCTTTGTATATGATATGAAAAGGAGGGTTTCCAAGTCAAAGAAAAGGAAGTCAGCAGCTCCTCGCTTTGTTCAGCTGTGAATCACATTGGGGGGGCTCGTACCACTCAAAGTTTTCTTTCTGTCTCCTTTCCTTTGATTATTGGGCTTGTAGCAGCCTCCTCTCATCCACTGCCCTCCATCTCTGCAGTGGGAAGGGTTTTTCTCTCAAAACACCCTGAACCGATACTCGCTCCAGTGTGATCTCACTCCAGTTTTACTCTGTGCACTCCCCCGTTCCCAGGACTCCTCCCTCTCCTCTCCCTGTGTCAGGCCGGCCGGACCAGCATGCTCTGCAGGCAGCTCAGGGGACCTCCTTTAGGGCGAACTCGCCTCTCCGTATTATTCCCAGGGTGCTGCAGCAGAAAATGCACCAGAATGCATCAGTGCTTCCTCACCCTTCCCTATTCTTTTCCTGCACGTCACCCCCATCGTTCCTCGCTTTTTTCCAATGCCGCCTCCTTCCTTTTATTCCCCATCATTTCCCTGTTGGGGTAGCAGCTCTTAGGTGCAAAGGGAGGCGTGTATCTCAGATCTTAACATTCATTAATCAGCTGTTTTTTTAAAAAAAAATCGCTTGATATGTGTTTTAGAGCTAAATTAGCATCAGCAGTGCCTCTCGGTTTGCAGAAGGACCTTTACAGAGCCAGCAGGATCTCTGAAGAGATGCTTTTTATTCACAATGTGGTTTCTATATTTAGACTGGATGTCTGCTTCAGATACCCTTATCATGGATTCCTTGTATTTGCTGAGCAACATCTCCCGTCCTGGAAGCGAGTTGCTGATCGATGCTGTTTATGACGCTTTGAATATGTGTTGAGGTGCGTCTTAAAAAAAAAAAAAAAAGAGCGAAGGCAGCACAGACGGGGATGAGTCTCAGAAAAGCAGAAAGACTCGTAATCAGTCGAGGGAAATCTTTCATTTTGCATCCCTCCTACACTTTTTTCCCCTCCATCTGTCTCGACTTTTAAATTCCCAGAGGAAAGTCGATCCCCGAGGCACGAGCTAGCCAAACTCTCCGGTGCCTCGAGGACAAAGTTGGAGACTGGCTGCATGCTCAACACATAGTGAATGCTTATATATATATATATGTGTGTATTTGTGTGTGTGAGTGTGTGTGTGTATGTTATTTCTCCCTGATGCATCTGTGCCAGTTGGAGAGAAGGGTTCACTGAGGAGAGGAAATGGCTCTTTTGTGTTCCTCCTAATCCTCCCTGTTGATACTCAAGTGGCAGACTTATTAAGCGACTTATGCTCTGCAGCAGGGGAAGGGTTACTCCCAGGGCTTTCCACGCTCTCCTGGATGATCATATTTACATCAAACTCAAAGCAGTGGGTGCGAAAGGAGGGGTCCTTTATGCAGAGCGCGCCACATCCCTTAAGAGGTTGAAAAATGAATGTGGTAATAGCGCAGCAATCCCTCCCATTTATGCTCACAACAGGGGGAAATGCTGTCTGATAACTCCAAGCCCCCGAGGATTTTGGCAGACGGCACAATACAAATCATGGCAGGGGGAAGTTCAGAGCAGGATGATGTTCACGCCGTCTTGACAGGAAAGACGTGAGACGAGGCTGCAGGGTGGCGCAGACAAGCTGAGGTTAAAGGTCAACTCAGAGCTGTGCAGAACAGGAGGAAGGTCCCATGAATCCAGGCAAATGTGGGACAAGTCTTGTGTTTACCGCCTTAAATTCTGTCAGTATGTTTAGTCGGAGTTCTTTTCTCGTCCTTGTTGAGCTTTGATGTCAGTTTCGTCTCTTTTGTCTCTTTTGGGAGCCTTTTTGAAATTCCCTCTGGGTTTCTCGTCTCACCTGTGGAGTTTATATTCATGTTCCTCTCTCGTTTCATGCGTCTTCAGCGTTTGTTCAAAAAATCTCCACTCAGATATCGACGTAGGAACTTTGTTTACTTCACCTGCCCCAGGTGACAGACATTTGGTTTTTTTTTTTTTTGTGTGTGTGTGTTTGGGCTCAAAGGATTTTCTGAATACAAGTTCGTCAGGTCCACATTCAACAGTTATCGAATCTTTAATGTAAATCTGTGGAGATTAAATGTCTGTTTGTTCCCCATCTGTTGAGCTTCTTGTTGACTTGTGATGTTTTTGTCGTTTGTTTGCGTCCTCGTTTTTTAGTCTACTCTCTTTTTCTGTTTTTAAAAGCTCTCGGGGTTTTTTTATTTTACCGTTTTGTATTTTTTTTTTTTTTTTTTTTTGAGTAACATCAGAAGAATCACAGACGTCAGACTTCTTTCCGTCTTCTGCATCAGGTGGTAAACAAGCTGGGTTGAAATGTTTGGGGACTACTCTCAACTGAACTTGCATCTTGAGTTCATATTTGCATGTTGCACAGCCAGAAATATTTTTAACTTAACCTGCCTGTCAATACTTCAGTCTCAAAATCCTTGTTTCCTTTAAACATGTGAATAAATCTGCCAGTGTTTGTCAGCAGGTTGAAGAAAGAGACGTTTCGAACTTTAAAGAAAGACGACTGTGGCAAGAAGCTGTTCTTGATCTTGTAAAATGTTTTACAATGTGTTGATTTGCATTTGGAGTTTTAAAGTTTTCGTGCTGCTCTTAAAAATAATTTGACTTGTTTAAGTGAGTTCGATCAGGTGACTGTGGGTCAGCTGACTTTGTATGAAGTGAACTCTGTAGTTTTCTTCAGCTGTATGAAGCATTTTTATATGTTTAAACTTGTTTTTTTCTTGGTTTTTTTTGGCCAAAATTTTATATTTTTGATTCTTTCACATCATTCTCATCAGATTCATTTCCAGCAGCTGTTTTAAGACAAAATATAAAAAATCCTACTGTATACTACTTGCAAAGCATCAAATAGCAGTCAGGCAAAGTTTGCCTGAGAACCTGGTGGAACCATCAGGAACTGAGGAAAATACATATTTTCATAGTGGTGGAGAACAAAATGGAGCTCAAAGAGGAGTTTGAAAGATATTAGGATCTCATTAGACTTCATCAGAAACAACAGTTTGCTAACACATTCATCAAAACATCTTCAGGTGATTGATAATATAACAATATTGTTTTTACTTGCAGTGTAGCTTCAATGTTTCTAAATAGTCTAAAAAGTAAATGGGGTTTGGTTGGTGCCCATGTGAGAGATAAGCTGTTTATAAATGTAAAATGACACATGGTCGATGCAATGTTTGTTTTTATTTTTAACTGGGCTCATTCTAGGTGTTGGCCAAGGCCACATGTATGCAGGAAGGCCAGAGACGCTGAGGGGCTTGGTGATGGAGGTGGAGGGTGGGCAGGGGGGGGGCCATGGAGGGTCAGTTTGGCAAACAAATGTGCCCATGCAGCCCCTCTGGGTCCCAGAGATGGGTAGAGCTGTCATGTCGAGGGAGCTGGCGAAAGATGAAGAGGTTACGCTGCTGGGATCGCAGCTCTGCCAAGGCCTCTGGGACCTCTTTTTCTTTACAACACTCAACCTAATCTCCTCCACTATCTCCCCTTTTCATTTCCCTCTCCTTTTCTTCTTTTCATGTTCCTCTGTCTCTTATCGTGTCAGGGGCCCTTGTTCCCGGCTCGCTTTTCACTCCCTGCCTATTTTAATGCAACCTTTCTGGGATTTTTTTTTTTATATCCTTCTATTTTCTCTCTCTTCCTCCTCCTCCTCTTCATCTCAGTCTAAATTTTCTTTTCATTTGAATCGGCATAATTCCATTTCATTTCTTCTCACCCCCCCCACTGTTCATATTTATTATTTAAGCCCTCAGCAGTGCCTCCGTATGTGCTTCCCCCTGTTTATAGATGTTGGCCTACTTCTGTCTCAACCTGTAATTGCGCTTTGGATTGAGGGTGTCACAGCATCAGGGCGGGGATGTCAAACTCGTGGGTTCCCGCTGGTTATGTAAACTTAAAGGTCTCGTGTGGAAGATTTATGGGAGATTTGTTGGCAAAAACAGACTATAATTTTCAAAAGGATTTTCTCATACGTCTATTATTACCTGAAAAAAGAATCACTATGCTCTCATTACCTTTCTATAAGTTCTCTATATCTACAGAGGAAGCACGTCCTCCATGTTTCTACAGTCATCTACAGTGGACAAACCAAACACTGGCTCTTGATAAATAGGGCCATTTTGCAGTTATCCTGTATTTACTGAACATCGTAGGCTCTCTTACAGGCTTGTAAGGGGAGGGTGAGCAGAGGGAAATTAACCTATAAGGATGAACACACCTACTGGTGAGGTTGCAGATTGCATTCTGGACCTCTACAATATGTATAATTGCATTGTAGTAGAAACATACCCATACTGTATTGATGACACTGTCCTGCAGCTTCATTTTTTCAATACAACAGTACTTAACATGACCTAGCATACCTAACATTACCTTTCATCACAGCCCTGAATCTTGAAGCCCCAAATCAGAGCTTTCAAAGTGATTATTTCAAACCTAAATTAAAACTATAAAATCTTTTTATTATACACTCCATCAACTCTACCCGAGCCAAACTGCATTAATAAAATGGTAAAAACTAAATTAAGACGAGATCTAACATCTATTTTTCCAAAGTAGTTTTTTAATACCATCTATATGTGTGCTTATTATTATAAAAGAGCAAAATGTAGCAAAGAAACAAATAAACAGCCCAGCAGCTAAAGCAAGAGCGCTAAATTCAGGCAAAGCTAGCTTGAGTTACAGTTAGCCTTAGCTAAACTTAAACGTACTGCTTAAACTAAATAAGTTCTGTTTAACTAACATCTTTGTAGTTTAATGTTTTCCCCCAAATGAACAGCACAACATAATCCACTGATTCTGAATTAAAACTAATAAACTATCCCTGTTCTAACTAACCCAGCTAACTAGCCTAGCTTATTAGAGTAGCAGCATCCCAGCTTTTGAGTATCTGATTTGACAGTGTGGTGTTGTTAAGCTTTTTTGTTAAATACCGCTTTGAAATGTATTTATTTATAAATCTGGTTCCTTTTTCATCCTCCCAATGTTTCATCATGTAACCTAATTTCTTTTTCAGTTCTGCTTGTAAAATGTATAATTGAACAGGAAATACAGCTGCTGACACTGATGTGCCAGGATACAGCCTACTGTAAGTAGTGCAGGTTGTTCCCGACCTATGTACATGGAGGTTATTTTTGAACCGCAGTATTTATAGGGAATGAAACCTTTCTAACCTTCAAAACCGATGGCAAACTGAATGGGAGGGGTGTCATTTCTAGATGTAAACTCCAAAAAATACATTTGCCTTCCTGCCGCAGTCCCAGAACCTGTCATGTTAGATTTCATCCAAGTCGGTGTAGCGGCGCTCCTCATCATGCCACCAACTGAGGCGGCAACAGGACAGCGGGGAGGAGGAGGTGGTAAAATGAAACATGCAGGGCGCAAAGCAAGAAGAGATGGAGACAGATAAAGAGGGGATGGAGACAGACCAGGAGGGAGACGAGACGGAGACGGCGATGGCGAGGAAAGAGATGGCATCAGAGGGGAGCGAGGTGCAGAAAGATAATGATGGAGACCCAGAATGAGAGTCGTAGCAAAAAAAAAACCAAAAAACCAGACGGCGAGAAAAGCGAGAAAATGTTGGAGTGTGTTTGAGAAAAAAGTAAAAAAAAAAAAAAACCAGCATCTGAGACAGACAGACAGCAGAAAATGAGGGGAAAAGAGCAAGTGAGAGACAGAGTTTTGGAGACAGATGAAGAGAACGGTGGAAACAAGTGGAGGTGAGAGGGAGTGAATAAGGAATGAGGGAGAAAATGAGAGCTGAGCCCCCCAGATTTCTGTGCAGCGGGTTGGCAGATTTGATGAGGCTTGACCAGGTGTGAGGAAGAGGAGGAGGAGGCCGAGAAGGATGAGGAGGAGGAGGACTAAAGGGAAAGGGAAGGCAGAGGCCCGGTTACTGTAGATGAGATTGAATTTCCTCACGACAAGCATTGATTATAGTGGCCAACACCGTGAAAATCTCCAGTCGTAAAGATAAGAGGAGGAACTCGGGCCAGATCTGTGTGCAAGATCAGCAAGATAATGTGTGGGAGATTGTTTGATTGAAACAAACCAACAAAAAGAGAGGAAAAAAAAAGAAGCCAGACAACAGTAAACCGAACACCAGATTGATGCTCCGCTTGTTATTTACTCTGCAACTTTTGTCAGACCGTCGAACAGCAAGCGAACTTCGGTTCTTTATTTAAACCCTTCATTTGGAAAAATCACCTCCTACTCTAATGTAATAATTAGCACATTAAAAACAGACTCTAGCACTTCACAAGTGTCTTAATTAAGCTTTTGCCTGACAGGATAAAAAAACGCTTATGTTTATGTTGCATGTTCACATTTTTAAAGAAATATATTAACAGATTAAATGGAGCGAAGCCTTGAGCTGGTTCAGGCAGAAAATGTGTGCATGCTGCTCCACTCGTACATGACATTTAACGTGCCGCAATAAATATTGAAGGTACTCATTGTAAAGAGGCATCAGCTGTTGATGCTCAGAAAAACTGTTTCACTGTGGAGTCGCTGCTGCTTTACGCATTTGCAAATTCTGCCGTAAGCTTACATGCACGCACCGCAAACACCAAACCGAGTGTAACAGCCATCGATCCTCATTTGAAGTAAAACACACACGTAATGCATAGCCTTCATAAGCCTAAACACTGTGTCCTACATTGCTCCTTACAGCTGAAAAAAGGAAGCGTGAGCGTGAAAAAAATCCATCTCACATCGAAAGCAGGAGCTTTACAAAGAAATTAAATCTTAACTCAGACTCTTTAGAACTTTGACTATTTTTGTCCTGTGATTTATGTCGACCCGATGCTTTCTTGTCTCTGAGGAAAACAACAACAACAAAAAAACATAAAGATAACTCTAACTGTTACATAACAAAAATAAATAAGCCAGATAAGCATTTGCATGGCTTTTATGACAAATCTCCCTGCTGGGGGAGGTGATCTGAGGGTCTCATCAACAAGTAAAATGTGAACTGGTGCTAAAGTGGCACCTTTCAACCTCTCAAGTATACTTTTGTCTGTTTTTTTATTTCTATTTATATGATTATTTGTTTCTTGCAGCTTGGCAGATGTGCCTAGGTTAACACTGCTGCACCTGTCACTAAACCAACACTGCTGCTAATGTAGCGTTTGCTTAGCATGCTAGCCTTTTAACTAGCAAAGCATTTTGCACAGGAACAGCTCATGTTGGTGACGCTCTTCAGGTTGCTTTTTGTGATGCTGCCATCCATGATTGGACAGTGGCTTGGATAAGTCAATGGTTGATGTGTTTTTGTAAATTTAGCTCTAATAAATTCCAATTGCGAGGTCTGTAAATGTTAACAGAGTGTCTTCTATGCTAAATGCTAGCTGCAGAGATGCTCACCTAACTTAATTAACACACCTTCAGTACCGCTGAACTTCAGGACAGTAAGAGGAAAGAAGTGCATTAAAATTAATGTGCATGCATATTAATGCACATGTCAAGGAGAGGACGGTGCTGGACTTTTACATATTACCATGAGACCGGGCTAATTCGTCAAGCTGTAAGACTTGATGGTGCATTACCCATCAGCCCTTTGCTGATGACATGTTTACACACACACATGAAACACACTTTCATCCACGTCACCCCGCTGCACCGTGAGTGCGTTCACCCATGCTACAAGTGTCTCCGATGGGAAATGAATGCGATTGAACCGTGCAGGACCGTACCAAAGTGGGTGTCAGGACGGAGCCAGGTCTTTGAAACCAGAAACAGACAGGCAGCACGTGTTTCTTCTTCTCTTTGTCAGGCACCTCAGACAGAAAAAGCAGCGAGGCTTTAGACAGGCCTAATTAAAACTTCCAATGCTATGAATTCTCTTTGATCTCTCTATACAGTCCCAGCGGATGGGCTTCAGTGTCGCGTTCCCCTCTGTACTTCTGTCCTATAACCAACTATTTCCACTTGTACCGGTCTCCCTTTTTTCCCCCTTTTATTGTCATTTTCTTCAGAATAATATCTCTCTGCTTTCCGAAGAAGAGATTTAATAAGAATTAGTTTTACATGTGTTCAAATTATTTCTATTGAATTTTCAGAGAACTGTATCAACATTTTTTTTCCCTCAACGTTTTAAAGAAGACCCTCGAGGATCCTCGCAACATCAAAGGGCCATTCACAGAGTAGATCTGTTAACATTAGCTCATATATTTTCTGCTATCGAACTTTGTACTAGTGAGGAGCCTGGGACTTAAAACATTAGTTCAACATTTTGGGAACTTTGCTGATGGTTTTTTTCTTGCAGAGAGTTGGAAAGGAAGTTAAAATAACTTAACTGAACACTGAAAAGGAGGAAAAACTAACAATCAGCCTATTGGGACCTCAAAACCTGTTTAGTTTTTATAAATAAGTTCATTTGTGAGCTTCAGAGGTGCTAGCAGGCAGATTTTATTACAACTAGGCCAGGCAGCAAAAAACAAAATAACTGCAGTTCCTCCAGTGGCCACTTGAGGCTGTTTCCAAAAGCTACTGAATCCCCATAGAGTTCCACATTAAAAAATGCACATTTTTACAGCAAAAATACATGTTTACAGCCTGGTAAAAAACTGGCTTTGTTGTTCTGGTTCATTACAACTGTACATTTTCTATACAACTCACTTACTTCAATTATATTAAGGCTTAACGTTCTGCATTTTAAAGGCTGTTTTAAGGACAATCACATCACACTGACATTGGTAGAAATGTTTTGAATGTCTTGAGCTCCACTTTCTCATCCACATGTATCACTTCTGGCTCAAAAAAACCTAAGATGGCAAACGACATAAAGTTTAACTGAAGACTTTAAAACGGTACTCCACAAAATAACGGTGGCTCTGTCAACTATTTAATTTGCTGTTTATGATCAACAGCCATCAGTTTCCTCGTTTCCAGTTGTGGTTTTAAGTTAAGCTAACTGTTTGTTGCCTGTATTTAAAATTTAATTAGCAAATAAACAGATAGAAGTACCAATCTTATCATTTACCAGAGAGCAGTTATGATCATTTAAAAAAAATAAAAAATCAGTCCCTTTAAAATGAAAATCCGTTTTGAAGCTTTGTAGTAAACGCAATAAAGACAGAATACCCAAGGTTTCCCTAGAAAAGTATTTAAGTATCTCCATAATTTCATCACAGATTGATTATAATAATTACATCTGTAGGAATTTCTACATAGATGATAATTTGCTTCCTAAAGTACAAAGTGAACCGACTGAAATCCTGCTTTCTGTAATGATGCTTTTTTTTTTCTGTGCAAACTGGACGTTTCAAACTGATTACGTAATTAGACTTCAAACTTTACATAACAAGTATGATTACAAAATATATATTTTGCATTAAATCTGTGAGACAGTTTCCATGATTATTATTCAGGGACCAGAATTAGAGGAAAAACAATTTGTTATTTCATTTCTAAATCACTAAAAATAAAAACTGCAGCTTTTCGTTTGACTTCTAGACGCTCAGATCAAAGTGAGCAGGCATCTCTCATTTCTAACATGTTTTGGGGGCATGCCCCCCTCCCCCGACCCGCCTCCTTCATCCTTCACATTCCCACCCGATTTCCCTGCTCTGGTTTTCGCAAGCATCAATCCTCTGAGATATTTAAAACAGCTCGTTCTGAAGCTGCGTTGTTTCTCATCTGTCCTCTTGTGAAAATCCGTCCTTTGATGTTTCCACATCCTCAAAATTGCTTCTAATTCCATTTGCCTCTATTTATGAAACTGTTAATTGAGCAATTACTGCAGTGTCAGTCTGTCAGAATTACCAGTTGTAATGCTACACTGTTTTTTTTATTTTTTTTATTTTTAGGTTAGTTTAAAGTGATCTGGTTCCTCATTTGAGCGAACAACCAAGCGAACTCTGACAAGGTAATTTGGCGTCAAGATAAAGGCAGCAGCAGACACTTTTAATCTTGCGATGTTGGAAGTTTGGCCTGCTTCCTAGTCAGCCCAGATTAAAGATGGAGTGCAAGTGTGTGATGTGTGTGTGTGTGTGTGCAGGAGAGACAGCTGAGGTGGAGGTGCTCCTCCGTTGATGGGTCCTGGTTAAACATGGTATATCTTGTCTTGGGGAAGCAGCGCGCTGCATGGCAGCTCCGGCTAATGGGAATCTGCTGCCTGTCATCTACGGCCAGGCCATTTCATCAGAATGTCAATAAGGGAAAAAGTAGTATAGAATTTCTGTTGCCTACTGATGAATGCAGCAATGGTCGGAGCAAAAGGAGAACAGAAAAAAATGTGGTGCCCGGAGGGGAGGGAAGGCCGGCTCCGACTTGGGGGAGATATAGATTGATGAGGGATTGTTCGCCGGGAATGAGATTTCATAAGAAGCTGTAGATTTTCTCCCTCCAGCTGCAGGTATGAAACAGAGTTGTGTCACAGGAGCAGTAATACAACCTCCCACCTTCACACACCCACATACCCACACTCACACTCTCACACACACACACACTCACACACTCTCCTGATGTTTACCATTCAGTCACAGCGACGGGGCTCAGCCACGGAGGAAACGCAGACGTTTACTGGTTGTGTATGAGAGCTGATAGGACCCTTTTTTTTCCCTATGACTAATAGATGAAAGCCTGAAAGAACTGCAGCTTGAATAATTGAGGTCTTATGTAATGATAATTGCGGCCCATAAATAGGGATTCACCTTTGGCTGAGCACGGATTTCATTTCCATTCCCGCGTACCCCCCCCACCCCGTCGAGAAGCAGAAGAAGCTGTTTCCGTCTGAGATCTTTTTCTCTTTCTCGGCTAGACTCCCTGTCTAATGTCTCTCTGCCCGTCTTTATGTCTTTCAGGGTTTTTTTTTTTTTTTTTGTCTTTGTCAGTTACACACAGACAGACGGACACACAAACACGCAAACACACACACACACAAGTGACAGTTTCAAAGCAGTGCCTTGTGGAAGAGCCGGTATTGAACAGGAGCCTCAGTGAGATTGGTAGCTTTAATTGCTGTCAGAGGCAGGATGGGAGTGGCAGTGAGCTGGAACAGCTGAAAGGTTTCATCCAAAACGCCGAATAGCTGTCGTGTTAAAAAAAAAAAAAGTCCCACCACCAGCAACAGTTAAAAAGCACAAGACGGTCGACTCCAAACTACAATATTAATAGGCGATCCAACGGAAACCTCCAGTTTTTTCTCATTTCCCTTATGAGGTTTCACTCTTGTTTTAGTTTTGACCAATGCAACTTATCGTCAGCCTCCTTCTGCTAATGCAGCTACGCCCGTCAAGCTTTCTGTTTTCTCACAGCTCAAATTTACAATAAAGACAATATAGATTTACCACTTAAAACTTGAAGTACTTAGTTAAAACCATGGTTTCTTAATATCAGACAAAGTTTCTGCAGACAAAAGCAGGCTTCTCATTTGTAAGAGTCATCTTTAGCAGTTGTTTTCAACGGTAGCTAGCTTGCTAATCAAGCTAATGTTAGCTCCATGTGTTTGTATGATGCTAATAACTTTTGTTTATATAGAATTTTCTATTTTCTATAATAGAAAAAAAAGGAAAATGTTGGTATTTGTGCAGTCATCTCTTTCTGTCACGTTTGAATTCAGCACCATGCTGAAGGAAGGAGCCTCCTCCCCCGTTTTGCCTTCAGGTCCCCGTAGATGAGCCCTAAAGACGTAGGGAGCAGATGATTACACAAAGGTCTATGTCCATTTGGTCAGACAGTACTGAATTGCAATTTTCAATCACACAAAACAGAAATACCATCCAAGTTTTTTATGTCAAAATTTCTGCATAATCACTCAAAAAGCTGAACTCAACTTAGCTGCAACAAGAGCTGTGTAACTTATCTCCCTCTACTTTAGGCCATGAACTTATCAATCACCCCTGGTTGTATGTGATTATAGTGCTAAAAGACTGAGGCTTGAGCTGACAGAACCCAAACAGACTATCAATGTCTTAACCAGTTAATAACTCTCCAATTATTCTTTATTGGTGTTCAATAGTTTAACCTGATGGTCTGTGTATAATAATAATAATTAATAACAGTGTGAGGTGTGTGTCCTTTCTCCTGATTTCTGATTGCCCATCAATTAAAAAATGTGCCAAAGTTTTATTCCATCAATGCTGTGAGTACAATGGCTGAAATTAAATCTATTCAAAGAGAATTTCTATTTTTTTATTTTGTGTGAACTTGTCCTTTAACCTGAAACATGCTTTGATTTGTGCCTGTGAGCGTTTTGTACTTGAGTTTTCCTCTTTTAGATATTTTGGCCTCTTTACAGCTCCGGCAGCAGCAGCGGGGCCGTCATGTGTGACCAGGCGCATGACGGGTCACTGGGTCTTTACCCATCATGCCCCACTTTCTGGCGCTGCTTGGCTGCGTGGCAGGCCAGTACTCACCTTTTAGCCAAAAAAAAAAAAAATCAGAGGCAGGGCCCTTGATGAATGTCTGGTTCATAACAGTGATGTGACTCAGGGAGGGGAGTTGGGGGGGGAGGTAATGATTTAATCATGGTATAATGGATGGAGGACATCATTCAGACCTGGATTAGTGCAGGTGTTAGCCACCTCATGAACACTGTGGCTGATGAATCTCAGTGTCATCGCAGAAAGTGATTGTGTGGTTTAAACTCCACTGTGAACTGCAAACACAAGCTTTTTTTTCCTGAAGTGTCAACGATTCATCTAAAGCAGCAGATGCATTCGAATTAGCTCGAGTGTTCATTTGTGGAGCCATTTTACTTTTGAGATTGGCTCGTACACTCAACTTGTGATTTTAATTGACTTTTAATCCTTCGTGTCTTTGGCTGCAAGTAATGATTAATTTTATTATTAAAAAATAACAACAGATGCATCATTTTTACAGGACAGCGACAGTGAAATACTGCATGAGAACCAGTAAGTAAACAAGTAAATGTCAGTACTAAGGGCTGTTAATTGTGGTAGATTAGTTGATGCACAAAAGACAAGCTAATAGAGCTTCTGATAATCAACTGAGCACATAAAATACTAAATGCTTTTATATCATTATCAATATTGACAAGAAAAGTAAGTTTAGGAAGAACCAGCTTGTGATTTGATGGATGAGACGAGTTTTCTGTTGTTCAATTTGACCAGCCAGCAGGTTAAGTTACGTTGTTTGGTTGTTCGACATGTTTTCTAAACAATTGACTTCATTAAGGTTAAATTAATTTTTATTTTAGCTTAAAAATTTTGATTTAAATTTAGTTAAATTTTACCTCTTTAAAGTGTCTTTGTGAATTTCAGTTTAGCTTTGGGTTTTTGGAGATTTTTTCTTTTTTTTTTATTTTTTACAAATAAATCTTTAAGTTCAGGTCGGCTGTAATGTGTCACAACTGTGTCTCATCATATATGTACAAAGTACATCTACAAAATGGGCTAATTTAAATATTTGTTCTATTTAAGTGCGTGAATGGGCTGCAGCTTTCATTGTGCAAAATTGTAATGCAAAACGCCAATAAATGAACGTGATACCTTACTATTAAAAACACAAACTGAAACGAATTGACATAAATTTAAAAATTTTTTTATATTGTTTCCATTACGTTGTAGCTTTTTAAAAGTGGTTTGATTCTAATTTAGCGTCAGTTTACCATAAAATTTCTTACTGCTTTGTTTTTAAATTTTGGTGTACGATATTTTACAATAATAAACTTGGTCACGGTTACATTAAATGTGTGAATTAAGGCAAAGGAGCTTTTATCTTAAAGCCTAGTTGATAATGAAGTGCTTTGTTGATTGTTAAAGTTTGGAGCATCTGTTAAATAATTCATATATGTCATTAAATTGGATGAGTTTATGATAAGTTTATACAGTCAGTGCCCGTCATCCAGGCAGACTGTCACCAAAACTGATATGATAATGACAAGTTGCAGCCTTCATCAACATATTTATTCAATTATTATTAGTCTGAATTAGAAAATGCAGCCTACTTTTAGTTTTTGTGAGCTCAAATAAAACAAACAATATCAACTTTTTATGATATTATTCTTTCCAAATATTCAGACGTTTTCTTCCTAATTTTTGGCATCTATTATGAACACTCAAGCATTAAAAAAACAACAAAAACAGAATAAAATCCATTATTTATTTTTTCCTCGTCCTTCTTCTGAACACACACTCTCTATTTCACAGAGCAAAATAGAATAAAACAAACATGTGAGTCTCCAAGTCGACTCTCATGAGATACAGAGTCGTTTTGGAGGGGGAAAAAAAAAAATGAATGAAAAAATGAAAGCGTATAAAGTGCTCTTTGTGTGAGCGTCCGGTCTTTGAACGTTGCTATAATTGGAGAGCTCGACGAAAGGGATGGAAACGGCGAGGGAGAACTCGTGGGACTCTCCAGCCTCTTGATTTGGTTTGGAGACTGGCTGGTGTGTCAGAGCAGCAACCACAGAGGGTGAAAAAGGCAAATATGTGATGTCATAGATGCACACAGAGACACGGATAGGAAAAGAAAAAAAGACCTGATGGTGGAGAACAAGCTTCCCTTCTCAGCTTGAAGTTTCCACGCCACATCAGGTATTTTTAGACTCATCCGTGAATAAAAATCCGAGCGCCTTTTATTCTTTATTTTTTTTGCGTCGGCTTGTCACGATGTCAGCCAAGCCATGTCAGCTCATGCATAACAGGCGGACTGTGTTGTTCACAGGCTGTAAAATCATCTGAATGAATAGTTTTTGGATAGACGGAGACAAGTTACTCTATCTCGCAAGTACCTGGATGGCCTGCGAGACACTTTGGGAAAAGTCGTAAAAAAAATGTGTAGAATGTTTGCAATGTGAGAAATGGTGGCAGGAGATGAAAGGGATTTTTTTTGCAAGGTGAGCCACATGGTTAGAGTTACATGATGTGCCCCTGTTAGAAGAGGATATGTGTGTGAACGCCTGCGAGTGTTTAGATGCACCTACAGAACAGTGTGTTTGTCTGTGTCCCGTATCTGCCTACGAGTGTGAGCTTCAGCGAGTCCGTTGGCTGAAGGAGTAAACTCAGCACATTCCACAAATGTGGTGCAGGGGGCCGTCTCGGAGGCTATGGGGTTACAAGCTGTCCAAAGTTGCCCCGTGACCAAATGTGGATGAGTTCTTGGTGTGGATTCATGCCGAGGCTTAATCATATCACCCCCGAGGACACATTATACACTACGAACATCATCTGCGGTATGCGATGATGAGCTGAGCAGTGAGTGAGCGGTGAGTAAACACGGTTTAAAAAAGCTTTCAAATACTGTACGAAAAGCTACTGTATATCTCAATAAACAGTGTAAGATTGTTTCTGCGTTTCTTGATAATGGGCTCTCAGGTCATGTAATGTCACCTCCCTCCGGGGGTCACGATGGAGATCACCAGGTTTCCAGCGACAGTGACTGAATGTCAGATTGTGTTTCTGAGCTTAAGACGTGTCTGTCTGTGGATTAAACTGTCTGTCTGCGCTGATTTAGCCTGCAGCTGATCATTTTGCTTCTGACAGATCTGATCAGAGTTGATTTGATCGCTTTACCCTGTTAGCAGTGTTAGCTAACTGCCTATTAGCGGCACAGTTTAAATCACTTTCTATAGTTTGTCGCCATTTTTCTCCTCTTGTGATTGGTTGTAAATTTAAAAAAATACAAGTCAGAGTGTTTTTTCCTCCAAAAGCAGAGTGGTAATTGGTGCATTCAGACCTTTTTCCAGCACTAACATGAAGCTGTAGAGTTATAGAAGATGACAAACCAACTATCATAGTATATTTACAGTACAAGAGGACGTCACTAAAGAAATGCTCCTCATATTTGTTTCGTAACAGATAAAAGCAACTTAGGTTTACTGCAGTTACAATGGATCCCAAAGGTGACCAAAGAAAGGTGTCCAAGCAAACACAACGTTAACATCTGTAACCTCTGCAGCATAATCTTCTCCTGCAATTTGATCTTTATGTGGAATATATTCCAAATGGTCATAGCTTTTAAAATTTCTATAAATATATGGTCTCCCTTTCTCTGAAGATCTGAAGTAGCTGATTCAGCGTCTTACTCACAAAGTGTTTTGAACACATCGATCAACTGCAGAGAAATAGATCAAGCAGCAGTAGTGATTTTTTGAGATGTTCTGATTCTTATTTTACCACAAGTTTGGTTGGAAACAGCTCTGTATCTACAGAAAATCCTATCAGACAATCATATGAAGAGCAAGCTACAAAGTTTTCAAGCCCACAGTGTTTGAAACTAAAGTGATTGAATTTTTGTGGAGTGTTCCTTTAATAATAGAAGTTGCATGTTTATTTAAAAAGAGGCAGCCGCTGTATTTTCTTTTTCTTTCTTTTGAAATCAGCAGTGTGTTTTTCTGTGTCTCTTCTGATTTCCTGATTTTTGCTCTTAGCCCCAAGCCAAAAAGTTTGCACAAAAGACATCAATTCTTACAGCTTTCAAGTTTTGTAGGACCATTTTGTCGTGCCGTAATGAGTCACAAATATCAAATTTCTTTTCGTACGAATGCTACGTAGTTTTCAAAAACAGCTGGCTACTCCAGTTTTTGGAAAATGTTTCACAAAAAATGAGTTTGAGGACGTTTTTCATCTGAGGATTAATGTGTGCTTGATACTCTCAAAAAGTATTCACAGCTGTCAGACGCTGAATGTGGGATTTGAGTCAAAATGTCATTTTATTATGTAGAAATGTAAACCTAATTGTTTAAAATTTTATCATAAGAGTATCAGACTTTTGCTTTGTAGACAATACATGTTAATGGATCATTTCTTGTTGTTTCTTTTTGGATTTCTTAACTTCTGATGAAATTTTTAGGTGAAAAAAGTAGAATATAACCAGATCTTTCCTTTAAAATATGTCTTTTATACTCTGGCAAGGCATCTAAATGGTTAACAGAGAGGACTCTGCTTGAACTACCTCACTGTTATTTACAAATTCCTTGTATTCTTGATGCATTTTTTATACATTTGAACATTATTTTAAGAACAGGCCGTTTTTTTGCAGTGAACCTCTGTGGTGGCAGCGACGCAGCAGTTGTTGCTAGGGAATCTTTGATGTCACTGCAAAAAATAAACCCTCAATAAAATGAGTGTGTGTAAATATACGTGTGAGACAAAATGAAGGGTGTGAAAACATCCACTGTACGAATCTTCGCATTGTTTTTTTTTTTTTTTTTGATGATGCACATGCAGAACGGCACCTGTGATGACGCTAATGTGAGGTTTGAATGCATGTGTCCTCATTTTGGGGGGGGAATAAATACCACCTAAAACCCCAACTAGTGTTTTGGTTGCTGCTCTGTCACCGCAGCTCTTAATGTCAGCAGGACGGATCACATGGTTCCAGTAACAGTGCCCTCGCCCTCGTGCTCCGCGGGCGCCGTTCTGATGGAAGTCGATGTGATGTGGTCCCTGGCCTCAGGAGTGGTGCTGCTAGAACAGATGAAACCGGCTCTAAGAGGCCCTTGTCTCCTACCTGCCAGGCTCTTACAGAGATGGATGGATGGGGAGCACATCACAGGCAGTGCATGAGGAGATTACTGATGAAGGTGTGGAGGGAATGAGCGGCAGCCTCATCCTTAATTCTCCGGTGGCGCCGAAGCTTCGTCCCCCCCTGGCACTCGGCCCCAAAGACAGCTCGCCGGAGGGCTGATGATGGGACTTTATGAATAAGCAGGGGGCAAAGGGGATGAAGTGAACACACACACACACACGAATAAAAACTAAGACAAACAAAACACTGAGAGGATGAAATCAGAGCAAGTCAGGAGAAGATGCAGAAAGAGGAAGATAAAAAAAAAAGAGGAGTGAGGAGAAGGGCAGGCAGGATGATGCATGCCGGTCGTGGGAGCGCCTCTGCTCTGCTCTGCTCCATCCCTCCAGGAAGTCGTACCGCTTCTCCTCTCCATCTGAAGGAGGCTATGTCGCCATGGCAACCGGAGAGAACCTGCGCCCGTCTCCCAGCTCGCCGGGCTGGGCTGTACGTGTGCACGCATGAATGTGTTTTTATTGCGCAAAAAAAAAAAAAAAGCAAAAAAAAAACACACACACACATCGGCTCATCGCCCGGCTGCATGTGTGTGTGTGTGTTTCAGTCTGATGCGTCACTGTCATCCAGTCTGTGTGTGTGTCTGTGTGCGTGTGTGCACATGTGTGTCTGAGTGTGCGTTTTTTTTTTTTATGAGCATCAAGTGCAGGCATGCGAGTGCAGGAGGGAGTACACACTCACACACACACACACTCACACACACACACACACACACACAGAGCCTCACATTCACAGTTTGTACTGCAGGCTTTATTTTTAGCACGTGGCACTTATATAATCAGGGTGACACTGGGGGGAAATAAAAGGAAGGGGGAAAAAAAACATCACTTGCATTTTCTTTACCCTCTATCTGCCTCTTTCGCTCTCTGTTTTCCTTCTCTTGCTTTCTATTCGTCCTCCGTTGCATTTTCTTGTTTCACCACCCCTCTGTCTCTTCTCCCTGATGCTCTCTGCCTCATTATATATTTGACTCCACATCCTCTTTTCACCGTTTGCTGCTCTCCACCTCGTGCATCTCTCTCTGTTCCCATCATCTGTCTTCCTTTCTTTCTTTCCTCACCTCCATCTCCCTTTTTTTTCACCATGACGCTCTGCAGCCAAGGCAGAGAGAGGAAGGGAGAATAAAGAGGGGAGGGCAGGTAGACGGAGAAAGGAAATGTAGAAAAGAGTGAGGAGCAGAGAAAAGACAAGAAAAACAGAGAAAGAAAGTGAGAGAGACAGATGACTAAAGAGGTAGAGACTCAGGCAGAGAAAGAGGGATGTTAAGTGAGCACAAACCTCTCAGCTCTTCTGTGTAGAAGAGGAGAGCAGGGATCCTCTCAGACAGCATCCTGGCTGCTTCTGAAGACTCAAGATTCCCATGTGGGCTGTGCTTCACGCTCTTGTTTAGCTCCTCTTCCTCCTCTCCTTCCTCTCTCTTGGCCCATTCTTCAAGGTAATTTGAGAATAAATGACATGTCAGGATTGCTTTAGCTGGATCAGTGCAGAGTGGGCTCCTGGAAGAACCCACTGCCAAGGCGGTGGGAAAAACCCCGCTCGGCCTCTCTGCTGTTATACTCAGGAAATCACAGCTTCACTCGAGAACGTCCTGCACGGCAGATTAGCATCCCAGCATTCCCTTTTGGAAACAGCCGACACGTGCTGCACCGTATAGCCGAGGTGTGTTTGATGTGATCAAGTGCTACACAAGCTGAATGCCAGATCAGAGGAGTCATCAAAAAGGAAGTGGTGTCGACTCGATGTACAGCATCACGCTACCTCTGTGGAAAACCGCTTACGCTATCACCTCTAATTACTTTGGCTTGACACTCAGTGGTGCCAGTTTCTCACATGGGGAAACTCAAACACTGCAGTTGGGGGAACGCTGCAAGCAGCCGACGATATGCAGCTTGTTTAAACAGTTAGATTGGTTTCCAGTTGCATTTAGTAATTAAAGATATCTTTAGAAGTGATGGCGGCATAAACATAGAGGTCTGTGCTTCTTGCATGGAAGTGTTATGGGTCTAATATATCTGTGATCCAGAGTATCCGCTTGGTTTTCCTTCTTCCTGCTTTTCCACCATGCAAACCATGTTTCTTAATGAATAGATGGGTTTCTTAGCTAAAAAATGGGGCTGACAACATTGTACAGATATACGTTCATGTTAGCAAATCCTGTGAAAAGACCAAAACAAGCAATGTGTAAATCCCTCTCTCAATACTTTCTGTTTTCCCCAGTCTGTCTCTGGTCCCCAGCGCCAAGCCTGCTGATTCCCAGTAAAGATAAAGATCTATAATAATGAATCCTTAAAAAATGTAATTACATCTTTTAAAAAGGCTCAGTAATTTACAAAAAACAGCTGGACACTTTGGTTTTTAATAAAAGTTACTAAAACAGGAGCAAATAGTGAAATTTCTGGGGACATTTGTTACTCTTAGAGTATTTTCAGAAGCAGGATGATGTTTGTAGGACTTACAGAAACTAAATTATATTATCTGAGTTCATTTTAATATAGAACATGTCCCCCAATAAAATGCTGTAGCTCATTGATGTGTTTTAAATCTTTTTTTTTTGACAAAAACATTTTTATTATACAGTGCAATAACATTTATTACCCTTTGAGGGGTCAAATAATTGTAATTTTGATCTTTTTTGGTATTTCAAAACAACAAGGAAAATATAGAATGTCAACAGACTTATAAAATTGGAAAACAAATAGGAGGGAAAAAAAACTTATAGTTTGTATTTGTAACTATCGACTTGTAAAATTTTTAAAATGTATTATAAAAAAACCCAGATTTTTTTCAGTATAACCTGCTCACGTTGTGTAAAAGCTGTGTTGTCTCCCCAATGTGTGTGTGTGTGTTCAGACCGTAAACACCCTCCTGTGTGTGGCTGCAGGTGTGATCAGGTATCTGTGTGATGGAGTTCGTGTAAATGTGTGTTGACATCTGTGAACATCCATGTTTGCACTTACAAGTGTGGTTGAATGTGCTTTGTCCAGCACATCACACATCTGAGACAGAAATGCGCCGACACCTCAGGGAGAATGTTTCACTTCATTTCCTCGATGGCTGTCGGGTTTCGACCAAACGCTACCAGAGCGCAGCGGGAATCCTCCGACACCCCCCATCCCCCACTTGCTACTGTACCTGCAAGATCCACAGTATGAAGACCATGGAGACGTGTGTTATGTGCAGATATTTTACTGTACACTCTCCTTCATTTTGCATAGCAGTTATTAGCAATGCAAACAGAAGTTAACTTAAGATGGTGGTGTTGGTAAAGCTTGAGTTAACAAAAAGGTGAGACGGAGAAAAAAAATATGCACCAGCTTTTTAATCTGCTAATATCACAAACCTTTATGCCACTTTGACCTATTTTTTAAAAATCAGTAAAAGTTCAGGTCGTTGTGTAGATGACACAGGCACATACACAAAAATTAAGACAGTCTTGTCAAGTTATTACATTGTTAAACTTCTAATTTTATTGAGAGATTTTTCTGGTAGATTAATCATCTTAATCAGTCATTATGAAACAGGTTTGAAGGTTTAATCAATCACTTGATATTTTGATTAATTGGCTTTCTTGGCCAGAATAAGATGAGAAGATAAATAACACTCTCATGTCTATTTGCTAAGTATAAAACTACAGTCAGCAGGTGATTAGCTTAGCTTAGCTTAAAAATTGGAAGCAGGGGGAAAAAACTAGCTTGGCTTTGTCCAAAATTCAAATGCAGGCAATTCTCAAAAGTTGGCCAGTTTTCATGTTGTTTCTTGTTTGTGCAAAAAAGAAAAGAAAGTAAATTTTTTGTGGTTTTGGAGTTTGTGGTTGCAGAAGGAGATGCGTGTTGGGATTTTTTCTTGGTACCTGCTAATCTCAAGGAAACAGCAGCAAACACCGTGTCAAAACACAACACGTGGACTAAACAAACACCAAACAAACACGGCAAATTGTGTTAGTTATTCAGATTAAGGGATTCAGGGAGGAAAAGCCAGGTTAGTTGTTACTGCCTGTCTTTTCTGCTAAGCTAGGCTAATTGCCCTTTTGCCTCAGCTCCTTTTTTAACTTACAAACATAAGATTGCTATCAATCTTCTTGTCAAACTCTCAGCAACTACTGACAAGTAACTCAAGACAAGTACCAAAATGTACGACAGTACACTTTTAAGCCTCAGTTCACAAAGTATGTGTATAGAATTAATTTAAAAGGAAAATATAAAACATTACAGAGGTTATAGCTGTTGTTTCAGACTAAAACTTGAAATACAAACAGAGCAATAATGTTGAGTATCGGTTTTGGAAGCTAGGTGACTCAATTTTATCTTACATGTCTTCCTAAGATAATTAAATCAATGCTTACTTGGTGTTTTACTCAACTACCACGGTCCACATGATGAGAAAGTCATGACAGTTGTGCCTCATGTGGTTCAGGGAGTCTGTATTTGAATGAATCCTGTGTATTGTGCTGAGATGAAGCGGGTCTTCAGAGAGGTAAATAACACGTGTCCTGCTCCTCTGAACACTGATTCATTTTGCTGTTTTGAGTAAATTCAGTTAAGCTGGTTTAAAACCCCAGCTGGTGTAGTGATTGCGTCTTTGCCAAACTTCTGCATCGCTGGCGTGGAAAAGCCGCCTCTTTCATCATTGTTGTCTTGATCTTATCCGACGTAACAAACCTGGCGTGCGTGTCCCGAGCTCTCAAATCTGATAATATGCAAAACTATCTCAGGTCAATCAGGAAAGTACATCAGGCACCGGTCCAGGGATTATGATGGCAGGCGTGGACAAAGCGGTGTAGTATTATTGTTGATCTTGGATTACAGAGCGAGGCAGCAGAGCGATGACCTATCACGCAGTTGTTGATACAGCTTTTTGGTAACGGCAGTCCCACTCTGGCCTCTGTTGTACACACAGTCACTTCATCTGGCTCAGCCGTCGTGTGAAGCCACGGTTGATGTTCACTGCTGCAGCTGAGTCGAGGGGAAACCGCCAGTTAGCGAGCGTCATGGAGGGGCTCCTCCGCCGCTCCACAGTGATGTTTGGTCACGGGCGGCTGCAGCTGGAGATGTGTTTGTGTATAATACACAGGAGTTGGAGGGCGTTATGCGTATGCGAAATGAGTTTGCGTTGCGAAAAGTGATGTGAAACGCATGAATGTGTATGTTTACACGTGTGTGTGTGTGCAGGTGTTGTGCAGCTCAGCCGTGTCTTTGTGGTGCACTGCCAAGCAGCCACAGTGAGGGTTTTTTTTTCCAGTGGTTGTAGTTTTTAGCCTGACAGCTCAGTGACACATCGTTACGTATTGCTCAAGGCAGTGCAAGCAACAGTGACCTTTCATGCTGCTGCTGAGTTCCCTGCACATGCATTCTTGTATGTGCACTGTGTATGTATGTGCATCATGCTTTTGTAGCTACTATCTACTCCTAAATTAACTCCCTCAGATCATACCTTCTCTGACATTCAGCACTGCTTTAGTGGTGTGTAATATGAATTATTTTTGGCTGTGTGTACAGCCACTGTATGTTTCATTAGCAGGCTGAATCCCTGAACCATAATGTCCTTTTACATTTAGGTTCACTGCAATAAAGATTCATGCACAAGTGAGCAGAGATGCACACATAATAAGGTGACACATGTTTAATCAGATCATGATGTTTTAAAACAAAGTATCGCTGCAGAATGATGTGAATAATTGACAGATTCTCACCACAGAAGAGCTGTCTGTCTCTTCTCTCTTACAAAAACAAAAATCACACGAATAGCTCAACTACAAGGGAGATCAATTAAAATGTCCCACTGAGCTGCAACAAACCTCGAGAACAGCTTCAGAGCTCCTCGTCACAGAGTCTACAGTCTCTTGAACTCTGCTGGAGGGATGAACACCATTTTTCCAAGCAACATTCCCTCATTTGGTGTTTCGATAATGGTGGTAGAGAGTCCTCTTAAAGGTGTTCAACTGGGTTGTAATCTGGTGATTATTAAAGTCATATAAATCACATCTTTTTTCAGTATTTGTGGCTAAAGCACCTGCCATCTCTTCCCCAACATTAAACCCCTTTTTCAAAGTCATACACAGTAGATAAATTCCTCTTGCCATTTAATGTAAAATCCAGGTCAGCTTGGCCTGCTCTGCATTTTAATACATGTCACAGAACATGACAGGCTGTTGATTGCTTAATTGTATTATTCACTACATCTGTATTTATTGTTTCTCCACTCATTTGTTCAAATCTTTTTGTTCAGAGTCAAACGAGCTTGACAGGCAAGCTAATTGCAGAGAAAAACATGAATAAGTGTTCAAATTGACTGAGATAACTATGCTAACACTTAGCTAGTTACAGTAGTTAAAATGACCAACTAATGACAATATTACTGTTACTAATGCTATAATTAGTGTGTTTACTTAAATCAACAGCAAATAATGCACTTCAGCTTGGTGTCTTGACGCGAACATGCACCTAGCTTGCTAAAGGCTAATAGTGCAAGTTACATTCTGCAGTAGCTGTCAGTTGCGTAAACAGTAAAATAATACACAAATACACAAATTAAAAGATTTTATACAGCAAAAAGTGAGGTATAAGTACAAGTAAATTCAATTTATTCAGAGTAACATGAGAAGATGATGAAGGGAAGCAAAAAAACAAAAACAAAGCTAACACCAGGAGCTAGCCAGCTAACAGATTTGACACAGGGACACATTCATATCCCCCCTATAAATCCACAACATGTTTATTCATTTGTGTTTTTGTACATATTAACAAACACAGATGTAACGTGTTAATTAGTGAGGTTTAGAAGTGCTGATAGGAATTTCTTATCACTTTGGATGGAGCCAAAACTAGCTGTTTCTCCCTGTGTCTATGTGCTAACCCTACGCTGGCTGTAGCCTCTATTATCTACGGTACATTTATTAGAGTTGTATCAACCCTCCTCATCTAACTAATGAAAAAAAAAGCAAAAGAAGAGAAGACTTCCCAAAACTATTCCTCTAAATTACTAAAAGTTGATGAGACACATAGCACAGCATTGTTCCCCCCTGCAGGTCTTTCTTTACTCCCACTAGTTTCCTCACAAGGACATTATTGTTTTCTTCTTTTTTTGTGGCCTTTCATTCAGAAAGAACTGACCCTAATATTTTGGCTCTGAGTGGTCCATGATGGCATCCTTTTGTCAAAAATTCAAAGCGCACTCTCGTGTTTTTACTCCCCTCTCGTCTGGCTGCGAGGCGAGGCAATATCGAGTGGAGAAAGTGTTGACTCAGGGGGAAGCAAAGTGTCAGATTAATAACGAAGACAGGCCACAAAAGCCAGCGGAGGAGGCAACAGAAATAAGACAGGGAGTCCTCGTAGCTCAGCTGTCCGAGGGGTGTGCCGTGTATTTTTAGTGTTGCAGGTTTAAATAAGGTTCATACGGCTGTTTTTCATCATGTCGTGTCTTTATTTACACTCTCAGATGAGACCAAAAGAACAGAAAAACATTTAAATTTGTAATAACACAGATGGGTCATGATATGCAGAGGAGGAAGCAGGGAAATATATCTGAAGAAAGAGTTAAGAGGGAAGGAGGAAAGAGTGGCAGGTAGGTTAGAACTGCAACCAGTAATCATTGTCGTTATTGATTAGTGTGTCAACAGTGGTGTCAAGTAACTGAGTACATTTACTCCAGCGCCGTACACTACTTCAGTATAACTGTGCTTTATTTGAGTTCTTTTATTTCACAGTACTTAAACTTCTTTTTTGTTTCAGAAAAAGAGAATACATTTTTGACTCAAACACATTTACCTGACAGATGTAGTTATAAAAATGAACCAAATCAGTCATTTGTTCATTTTTTAAAAGGGGTGATGGTCCAATGGGAGCACCCGCATGCCCCCACACCACCAGCCTAACAAAAACCAGCCGTTAAACCTCCAGAATGACATTACTGCAGGACCATAAATATGACACTTCTAATTTAAAATTCCATTTTAGTCAGTTAATTTCCTTATTTTCTCACCACAATTGTCTTTTTATAATTGTGTATTTAAGTAATGAGTAAATTAAAGGAATATTATAGGATTACTTGAGGCAGTGTGGCTCTATGATCCTATCGTTGCATGTGGCTACTTGTGACTTTGACCATAAAGGTGACACTACTCTTTAGTTTACACCCTTCAAAGTAAAATGCAGTGTAGAATTTAGTATTCGTAGTACATAAATTAGAGAATATTATAGCTCCAAGATGAAACTAATAAGGGGAGGAACTGAGAGAAAAATGGTGCAATTACAAATCTGTCTGCTCCTTCAGCACCACGGACAGCTCCATGGATTCATCAATACGCAACAGAATTAAACTATTGATATGTAAGGAGCCATAATCAGATCCATAGATATTCAGCTAAACAACCTCTCTGCCCCTGCACTCTCTTATATAAGAGGATGGGAGGAATGGGGGGGC
This sequence comes from Acanthurus leucopareius, assembly GCA_029814765.1. Taxonomy (NCBI): domain Eukaryota; kingdom Metazoa; phylum Chordata; class Actinopteri; order Acanthuriformes; family Acanthuridae; genus Acanthurus; species Acanthurus leucopareius. The sequence continues at coordinate 5,907,627 of JAQMCX010000015.1, forward strand.
ATTAAGGGATGGCATCATTTTCAAATTTCCTACAATTATGAGAATTCTACACAAAAAATAAGATCAATTTATTAAATTTAATGCAGTATTTAAGTCCAATCTATTTGACTGCATATAAATAAGTGATAGGTTCCTTTAATAAACTGTTGCTGCTGATAATTCTGCTCCTCTACTTAAGTAAAACTATTATTGCTGGACTTTTATTTGTAAAATCCAATTTTATATTAATATTTCTTGCCTGTGTCCCTTTATTCAACAGTGATAGTAGAGATACAGGAAGAAAATGGAGGGAGAAGGAGAAGAATGAATCATATCAGGGACAATACATTTGCATGGTACAAGTCTTTATAACTAGTCTTCTAGAGGCCCAGTTTTACTAATAACAGAGTATTTTCATAGTGTGTTATTGTTATTTTTAAGCGAGAGAAAGATCTCAATAGCTCTTTTTTGTTGTTTTGTTTATTCTAATCCATTTTATGTTGAAAAACGAATGTGAAAGTTCTGTAAAAAGTTTCCAGAGCCCAAAGTGATGATTGAATAACATGTTTTTGTCCAACCAAAAGATCCAAAGTCCAATTTATTTTACAATGATGCAACTGAGAGAAAAGCAGCAAATCCCTGCATCAAATAAACTGGAACTGTGGAGTATTTGGCATTTTTGGTTGGAAAAAATGCCTTATTGTTTAAACTGTTTTTGATGACAATAGGAACGCAAAAATAACAGAATAGAAGAACAGAGGGAATAAAAGAGGGAGGAAGGATGCGACGGAGGAAGTGATGAAGGAAATGTGGAGGAGGAAAAAGAGGAAAGTAGAACAGGAAGTGGAAGAACGACACTACTGGAGAGTTGGATAGATGAGAAGAAAGATAAGAGAAAAAAAGAGCGATAGGACCTGAGGGAAGAGTGGAAGGTTGTGTGTGTGTGTTTTAGTGTGTGTATGTGTGTGTGTGTGTGTGTGCGTGAGGTTGGGGAGGGGGGGTTAGGGTGGGTATATGTGACACATACCATCAGACAAGATCAGGAAAAAGCAAATGAAGTACATGGCATCTCTGCCTGCTTCCTGCATTATGCTAATGAGCCTCCTAATGCTGCTGCTGCTGCTCCTCACCGAGTTCATGCGGGGAATATAGCATGAGCACACACACACACACACACACACACACACACGCACACACACAGACAGAGGCCTTTTGGTGTGAGTACCTGCACGTGTATGGAGGCAAAGGTACATGCATGCACATGTAGGCTTAAGCAGACACTCTTATATAATCGTGCATGCACACCTTTTGCATGGCTGCACACAGTTTGGTCCAAAGAAACAACGGTGCCCCCCTCCCCTCCTCTTCCTCCTCTTCCTCCTCCTCTTCCTCCTCTTCTTCCTCCACCCCCACAGCTTCCTCCTTAAGTCAGTGTTTTTTTGTAGACGTCTGATGATCAGATATGTAGTCCATTACTCATGTTTGTTAATAGAAAAGTCACTGGCGGTGACATCATCCACCTCCTCTCTGCCTTCATCTCCCTCCTCCTCCTCCTCCTCCTCCTCTTCAGCATTTTGTTGTTGGTCACATGACACTGTGTCACTGTCTGAGTCAGGATGTGCAGACCCAAGCCAGATTTGTTGCCGGTCAGGAGCAAAAAAAAAAAAAGCTTTGTTTATTAGGTTGTTTTCCTGTTAGAGCTTCACAAACTGTGATGAAGTCGAAAATGTCACGTATTCAGTCTGTAATTAACTTTAATCTTTGATTTGTACCTTTTGTTCTGTACTTCTCCTCTAATTAATTTCTAATTCCTGCATTTCTAACATATTCTGAAGCGTTTGTCAACAACCTTTTGTTAAAAGATATTCTCTAATAATGAATATTGAGTTGAACAGTCGAGTAAGTTTGGAGATAAACAGACTTTGTTATGTTTTACCTGATTGTTAGATTTTTAAAAAAAAGTCAGACTGCAAACATGCAAACTGTGGCTGCATTGCATTCTGGTCTGATGAGGAAGCTGACAGCGCAGAGTTTGAGATCTTTATTCTCACATCTTGAAAGACACTTTTGCTCTTTGATTCTGAAGGGCTGACAGCGAAACTTTTAACCTATTTTTCATATTTTAGCACATACGGTAGTTGAAATTCTTTGGCTGTCACACTCCATTGTAGCTGCTCTGGAAATATATTTTTAAAGATGTCATCTGAAAATAGGAATATAACGACAAAAGAGGTTGAGATTTAAGTGTTTTGTCCATATTTGTTGACTCTGAGATGGTGCGGCTCTGTGGCAGCGGTGTTTGTGTTGAGGGATCTCGTCCTCGTTGCTGCACCAGAACTCTTCCTGGTTGGTCACATCACCTCCACAGAGGAGGTTGTTGGAGATAGCATGATCCTCTGCTGCCCGTCACATCCTGGTGAAAGCTCCTCACTGTTGCGTGAGAAGAAGCAGCTGGTGCGACTGATACACGAGGCTCCTCTCCACCTCCTCAGGGCCAAAACGGGGAGTTAGCAGTGGTGAGGACTGTGCGGTCGTGAATCGGCCGGATCCAGATTAAGAGGAAAAAAAGCAGAAAAACGAGATTAAAACAAGCCTGCTTCAGAGTATCTTTCCCTTTGAAAGTATATTAATTCTTCCTCTGCAAAAGCGAGTAGTCAGACTTAAACATAAAGCCATAAAGTTGTTGAGTCAGACGGCAATAAAAGATGAAATGTTGGTGGACAATCTGCATCGTAAACTGTGGTATTAAGAAAGTTAGACAGTCCAGGAAAGTTACTTTACTGTGACTGATAATGGATCTCAGACTGCGTGCACGCTCGTAATAACCTACAAAGCTTTTTTATAAAGACTTGCTTCTTATATTTCATCCAGATTTTGGAGCTTCTGACTGTTTTCACCAGGTGCCGTCTGTCGAAGCCACAGATTAGAGGGCTGGTGTCCGTGTGGTCGTGGCGGTTTTGCTCAGATCTTGGTCATGTGGGCGGCAGTTCAGCTGTCAGAGGGAAGAGAAGCTCCGAGTGGATGTTCATTCACATCCCGTTGGTCATATTAAGAATTTATGCCAGAGCAGTTTTTCCTTTTGCTTTCTCAGGCTTAAAAAAGGTTGACATGAATATTGACGATAGGAAATGTGCAGAGTGTGTGTGTATGTGTGTGTTTGTGCTGGACCGGACATGTTTGGATGAATGAGTGGAGTCGCCCTGCTGAATCGTGTGTGGATGTGCAGCGTTGTGTGGATGAATCTGCATCAAAGCTCAGTCAAACACTGTGTCTTACACAACTGACAGCAGAAAAAACGGAGGCTTTGGACAAATTTTTTAATCACAATCTTGAAAGTTTCAAATATTTAACTACAATAAATTGTGATGCAAAAAATTTGGAGCTGCTGTAGCTCACCTGGACGAGCTCTCAGTGCAAAAGCCGAGTCTGTGCTGCACTTTTTACATCCTCATCCCCTCTTTGCCCCTTTTATATCTCACTTCAGCTGTCACTGTACGATAAAGGGGAAAGTCCCAAAAAAAATCTTAAAAAACAGAGATGCAAAGGTTAAAGCTTCATAGCTGTTGAAGTAACTGTTCCCCCTTTTTTTAGAATAAAAAAGTGGTAAAATTGTACCACTATATGTACCACAACATCCAATGGTTCGACTGTTTTCAGTAGCTAACACAAAAATACACTCCAGACATGATTACAATGCAAAATAACTTGGTCGAACTTTCCAAAGCAAATAATTAAAAATGTTAAAAAAAAAGTACAACAGAATTAGGTAACACTTACATAATCATTCAGTCTTTGTTGGATAATCAGCTCTTAATTGCAGCTGGTCCTTTAAACGTCTGATTGTTAGGTTTCTCTTTCCTGGATGACAGTCTGAGGACCAAATCATCCCAAACAAAAAAGGAAAGCAAGCGCAAGATTTTTTTGGTTCCTTCATAAGTAACATTAGACAAACTAATGAAAGCAGGCATCATCGTGAGTGTAAACACACACACACACACACACACACACACAAAAAACCAGACGTCTCTGATTATTTTAGCACTTAATGAGGCAGCTGAGACAGTTTCTTGTTAAAATCAAAGTGATTTTCTTTACTTTGTTTTACCTTCTGTGCATATTTCTGCAGAGAGCATTTACCTTCCTCGGGGTGCGACTATCTCAACAGCGTCAGCATGGTCACACACATGTAATGTACAGAAAATAATGAAACTCCTCTCCATCCCATAGTGCTTCATACCAATGCGATTATGCATCTCAGTATGTATTGTGTGGCAACAATACAGCAATTGGCGGGGTTTTATTCCCGGCGGAGACACAGTCATTACCATCAGCCTGCTTGTAAAGAACAATCCTTCGGAGGAATCGTTCATTGTGAAAAGGCTGAATGTGTTTTTGCTCAGTTTCCACGGAGCCGTCGTGTCCGAGAGAGAAACAGCGATGAAGGACAAACTCTCCGCCCCGATCAGATCACACTCATTTAAAAAACATGTCAGCCGGCTCCTCCCCTGCGGGCCACGTTTTTTTTGCCCGTCGTGTTCCCATGTCACTCCTCTCCTCCCTGCCCGTCACGTGTCGTCCCCCCCCGTTTGTGTTCATTTACATCAGTCTGTGTCTGGCGGCCTCCCTGCACACAGAAAGACAGACAGATAACTCTAATAGTAACTAACCATAATGACGCCTGGCTGTGGATTTGGCTCAGATTGAATGAATGAGGGGTCTGTGTGCGAGGAGTGGAAAATCCAAGCGGCCGCTGCATGCCAGACGGACAGAGAAGGCGAGGAGGTCTGTGCACCTCCCCAGCAGATTTGTAGAGGAGGAGGAGGAGGAGGTTTGGATGTGTGAACAGCTGGAGAAGCTGAATAAAGAGGTTTGGGATGGTTGTGAGGAAACAGTGCAGAGAGGAAGAGACACCCAGTATCGTTTTAGATCAGTCCTGATGTGAGACCATCATCCCATTAGACAACATCAGTCCACAATCCAAAGTCTTTCAATTTGCCTTCTGTCGGTCTGGTGATTAATAACGTCACCTCTCTGCAAAAAGGACCTCTGATGCAGCCCAGAAGTTCCTTTTGATGAGGTTTTCAAACCTGGAAACTCTTATTTTGCAGGAATATGAAACATCCCACATGCATGAGTCTCAGCTCAAAACTCAGCTGTAACAACTGTCTTCCTGTTGGAAAATAAATCAAATTTTATACAAAACAAAGTAAAAGGCTCTATGTGCACCACCACATGCTACATTACACTCTCTCTAGAGACCGTTCAGAGACACAACTTAACCTAGTTTAACATCACATGTTGAAAAATAGAAACAATTTTATGAAAAATAAAACAGCAACTTCTGCATCATCTGCAACATTCAAGACTGGCGACACATCTCAGCTGTGCATTTGTAATTGTCTTGCCTGTTTTGGGTCATGTGATCGGCTCTTTTGATCAGCCAAAATGACAACTATGATTATTTCCAACAGTACACAAATCAGCCGATCAGGTTGCCGATCGATCGGAGCACCCCATCTGGAAGCATAACAGCAGAACAGCTGGTTATATTCTTTAAAAGAAGCCTCTGTGCTCCTTTTTCCACAACATTTTCTCTCGGACTTTTGCTCCTTCTGAGGCAAAATTTCAAATTTAAAAACATTTATACTTGTAAAAACAGAGGATGCTCCAATCCTGGTTTAATTCCCAGGCTGATCTTCTCTCTGACTTACAGATTCATTACAGATTCTGTGGACATGCATGCAGGTCAGGAGAGGTTGGGACTCTAATTTGCAAACGCCTGCCTGTGTTTTTCCTGTGGTGGGACGACGAGCTGTCCGAGACTCCCAGCTGACTCCAAGACCACGAAAAGAAGAAAGCAAACAAATATTACAAACGTGTCTTGAAGCTTTTGCATATTAAACGACGACAACAGTTTTGGTAACCTTGACCAAACAGTTTAAGTTGCCTTAAGGACATATTACCCATGATGCAACTGCAAAATGTGTTTTGAAATAAGTGCCAACATGTCAGTGACGATGCTTATTTTTAGCAGGTCGTCCTTACAAATGTAGTTAAGCATTTTAGCATGACACATGTCAATTAAAAGCTCTCTTTTTGCAAGTTTTGCAAGTTTTTCATAAAAGTATCAGATAAATTTACGCAGTGACTGTTTTAGATTCAGAGTTAAGGAATTATCAAAGTTATTACACTCTGAAAGAGACATGAATGTGTGAACCGAAGTTTCATGGCAATCCATTAAATAGTTGTTGAGACTTTCTCTTAAAAATCCTCATGTGCCCCCCGAGGAGCACTGAAGTTATAAGATTTAACCTTTGGGGAACATTGATTTCTCTGCTGAATCTCATCTGTCCTATAGTTGTTGAGATATTTCTGTCCGTCTCCAAGGTTGTGGCCTGACAGACTGATTGACTGACACTGCCATCCTTGAAGCCTGAACAGTGTGAAATGTGAAGAACAGATGCCTTTATATGCAATCTGTGCTTTTGTAGAATCATACTTCAAATATTCTGCGTGTTTTTTTTAAATATTCTTTATATTTGTCCAACAATATACAGGAAGCCTTGTGTTTAACATGTAATTTGTCTTTAGGTTGTTGCACATGTGGCAGTTTTTAATTGTCTCTGCAGGAGTTTTGGTCTTAAAAAACAGACTTGTTTATTTTTTGTCTTGCGACGGCGGTGACTTTGACCTCAGCAGCACTTTAAGTCACGAATAAAGCCAAATCCTCACCTTTATTTCCGACTCTTGTCGTTCCAGTTGCTCCGACATTGACCCCTTTTTGATAGAGGTTAATCCCTCCAGCATGCACTGAATGAGCCTGAACCTCCAGCTGAGTGGCAGGTTCCTCTGCGGGGGGGGGGGGTTGTTGAGACAGCTGGAAGAAGCTGACTCTTCTCCTCCTAACTCCTTCCCACCTTCCTATCATCCTCCCCTCCCTGCTCCACCTCTGCATTCAGCCCGGCCGACACACCTGGGGGGCCTCGAACAGGTGTTATCCCCCCTGTCAGGGGCCGCACTTGAAGGAGAGATGGCGGGAATGAAGTTGGCATGTAGATGACTGGGAAAAAATTAGGTCAGCATCCCGGAACTCGCACGCACAAACATAGCTGCACGCTGCCAAGAGTGTCTAAAAATAAACGATGTCACCGACGGGGGGTGGGGGTGGGGGTGGGGGTGTGGGGGGGTGGACAGGAAAATAAAGTAAATGAAAGCAGAAGCATTTGCTGAAGCAGAGGATGTGATGAGCGCCAGGGTGGCCTGCAGAGAAACAGATACGCAGGAGGGTCGAGGATATACATAAAAATATGAGAGTCGGATGAGGAGGAGGAGGAGGAGGAGGAGGAGGAGGAGGCGGTGGGGAAAAATGAGACGAGGGATGAGGACGGGAAAAGGAGGAGTTGGTCGGACGGGGAGAAACCATGTCCCCCATGATTGTCCCTGCCACACCTTGTTAAGGCGTCTTGCTGCGCCTCCACCCCCCCTCCAACCTCTCCTCCTTCCCCTGGGCACTGACATACTGTGTTTCTGACAAACACAGCGGGGAGGACGTGGGGGGAAAAGGCAGAGGAGCAGAGGAGCAGAGGAGCAGAGGAGCGACGGCTGCAGGAGGTAGCGCCGTATTGTTCAGGCTGAATTACACGGTCACGCAGGGTGGGCAAAGAAGAAACTCGACGAAGAGGAGAAGGGAGAAGACACATACTGTTAAGAGGGATTAGCTCACAGAGTAGAGGGGAAAAGGGATGAATATGGAAAGGAGTCAGACCGGGGTCAGATCCTATTTGCAAAAAAAAAAAAAAAAAAAATTTCTTAGTGTATGCTTTAACTGGCACAATGGGTGGGAGGCTGCTGCTCAAGTACCATGAGGATAAATTAATGCAGAAAAAGAGCAGCCTCCTAATGCTGTTACTGAAACAATAAGAGGCAGATTGCACTTTTCAACCTCAGGAGTTTTTTTCCCAGGAACACAAGAGGCATTTTAAGATCGTAGGAACTATATATTTTTGCTGGATATTGTTATCGTGGCCTAAATTTAGCTGTTGCCCCACAGAAGGTTTATTCTCAGGGGTCATCAGGAAACATGGAGGCCAGCTGTGCAGCACTGAGCATCACTAGTAGGTCCATTATAGACCTGAAGGCCACTGCATGCTATGCTAGCTAGCATCGAATGCCACTGGTATCAATAATAGGACCACAAGCAAGTCTTGTAGTGTGATTAAAGAAATGAGAAAACAAACTTATTGCATAATTTAGGCACAAAAAGCATGATTACTATGATGCCTCTGCTCTGAGTACAGAGCTAGAGCTGGGAGGAGGTTAGCCTAGCTTAGCATCACAAATGAAAGAGGGGGGAAACAGCTAACCTAGCTTAAAAAATCCACCTGTTAACAGCTCTAAAGCTCACTCACTAAGTCCTTATATTCAATTTATGTAATCTGTACACAAACAATCATGTAAAAATTAATTTTAAGCAACAACATTATGTCTTGAGAATAGTTTAATAAGGAGTAATGACACTACAAAAATTCTTGGTAATGGTTTTTATTATTAGAGAGAGCCAGGCTAACTGATTTTTACATTTTTATGCTAAGCTAGGCTAACCAACCCCCTCCTCCTGCTGTGTATTTAATGAACAGAAATGGAAATGGTTTAAGTTTTCTCATAGAACCCTTGGATGGAAAGAAAATAAATTTTCTTCCCTAAATTAAAGTTATAAAGTAGAAATATCAATTCATTTAAAGGAGCAGGACATAAAGAGAGCAGGCAAAATAAAATATAACTTTATGTCTGCAGGTCTCTTTTACAACATCCATTCATCATCAAAAAAAAACAATGACACAATTAGACATTGTTGTTTGTTTTAGCAAATTTGATCAACCGTTATCTTCTACAATTCTAGAAATGGATCTCTACTTCCCGATTTCAGTTCGTGGGCTGTTTGATTGAAAATGCTCTCAGAGAGTCGAGCAGGAGAGAGATGGAGACGGGGTATGTTAAAGGAACAACCGAGGCGAATGAGAGCGAAAGATCAGGCAGGCATCTTAATTGAATAGGCATGTACAGCTGTAGAGCTCGTCCTCGAGAGGTTTTCAACAAATGTCACAGCGAATGAGGAGAGTGATGGAGGACGGGATCGATCGCTTTAGTTTCCACTGAGTCTCTCTCTCTCCTCCACCGTTTGTGCCGTCTCCTCTCTCTTTCTCTCTACCAGAGGGCTTAAATGCTACTCGACTGTGAGACCAGAGGCCAGAGACTGACTGACTGACTGACTGACTGAATAACTGACTGACTGACTGGCCGGCTGATCCACGTCTCCCTTCTTCCCTCAGGCAGGGAGAGCACCATTGGACCTCCTCACCACCCCTCACCTCCTCCAACTGCGAGTCCCTGCCCTTTGCATGTTGCTTCTACATGGATGACTGTTTGACATATCTCCTTGCACACCATCCAGCCTTTTAAGTGCACTTTCCGTCCAACGGCAGCAAAGATGGGGTTGTCGAGAGGTTTTAATGTTAAGAAATTAGTGGTGGGTCTGCACTGAGGGGCGGTGAAGCAGACGGACAGCTGGGCTTCAGGCTGGATATCCTGCAGGACCTGATGTCAATGTCCATTTTACATCTTCTGCATTTAGCTGAAAGCTCCTAGCTAAACCAAGTTAATGAGATGTGGCAACATGGCAACATTACTTCATCGATTGTACAGGTCGTTAATGATCCAACGGTTACTAAAGCCGACAGTGAATGCATCCAAACTGTTGGCAGAAATTCCCTTTTGTGCACGAAAAAAAAAAAAAGCCTGAGTGCGCTCAGCTACAGCGAGAACTGAAGGTCAAAGTTGATCAGGAAGTCAGCCTGTAAACTGCGAGGGATGTTTACGAGTAAGTAAGTGGGTAAAGTTTATTTTCAACAGCCTTGGGGCCTCCGTGGCTAAAGCTCGGTCAGCCTTAGTTTTGAGTTTCGACTGAGCGAGAGACAGCAAGCTCTGGGTAGAAAAGAGAGAGAACAGCCTGAAAAAGTTCATAAATTACACGGCAGCCTGATTTTAAAAAATGCTCCGTAGATAAATTGGGAGGATCTTCGATGTGATTCTATATTTTCACAGACAGACAGCGGAGTGAAGATGGAGTTTGTGTTGATTTGAGTCCTACAGCTGGATTTTCAAACAACCATGTGAAAAATAATTTTACAGTTCATCAAATAACTTTGGGCAAGCTGAGGGTTGTTCAAGAACTCAAGTTTTGGGCGTCCGGCTGTCCTGCAGTTACAGTTTTCCTCCTATAACCAGCTGAGTTGTGGGTTTGTTGTTGGATATATTCCTCTCTTTCTCTCTCTTTATTCCTTGTTTGTATCATTGCTGGTTTTCTTTCCAATATGTGTGGATGAAAAGTTTTAGGACATCTTGCTTCTGTCTCATCAATTCCTGCCATGTTTCCAGATGTCAGCTATTAGTATTGTTAACATAATCCTATTAGTGCCAATAGACATGATGGATAAAAAGAAGTTGTAAAAACTGGAGTTATCCTTAAAAGTACTTTCCATTTTTCAACTGCTAAATGCATCGCCACTGACTTCAGCTGTTACCAAACAAAGAAAACTAATGATACGTTTTTACTTTTTACTCCGAGGAAAATGTTTTTCATTAAATAAACCATTTTAAATTAAACAAAATACTCAAAATGCCCATTTGAGGGTCACTCTCTCTTTATCTTTGGGATGATGTTGCACTAAGGGTTTCTGCTCAGATTGGACTTCACTCGTGTTAGTTGTTTCTGTCCAAAGGCAGATGGATGTCAATGGTGAGCTGAAAATATCACTGATTTGACATTGCATTATGATAAAGAGTGATGAACATTCCAGATATCAGTGGCTTATCAGCCCATGCAGCTCATTATTTTTAATCAGCCCCAGTTTCCAGCCCCGTCGTCCCCCGTCAACTGCTTGCACCTGCTGATAATGATAAGCTACAGTGCCCTCGCCTTTCCTAAAGAGGTAAAATACTACAAAATTCCCCCCTGGGTCTGCCGTTGGTAGACAGATTGCATGACTCCAGCGTCCAATCCGATCTCTTGCACTGTTAGCTAATGGTAATGAGGATTCGTGAGGACAGATGATGGCAACACGCTCCATGGGATGGAATTAGCGCTGAGCATTTCAACTTTCCCTGTGAGGCAGTGGTCCTTTTATCCCGTCATTATTGGCGGAGACAATGGTGTGGTTAATCTTTTTAAGACAACACAGCAGAGGGCCAGGAGGGAGGGACGAGCCGTCCAATAATCTCATCAGAGACCAGAGGACATACACTGCGATGGAGGAGAGTTCCTCCCTTACATGTCGAATCATCCTCCACTCCTCTTACTCCTCTGCCTCCCCCCTGACACTGTGTGTGTGTGTGCATGTGTGTGTGTGTGAGTGTGTGTGTGTCTGAGGCTGTGTGAGTTAGCTGGGAATACACTATGCAGCCATGTTTCCTGTGTGTGTGTGAACTGTATGTGTGCAAGCATCCTTCAGTGCATTAAAGGAGGGTGTGATGTGTAATGGGAGCTGTCAGGTGTGTATATGTATATGAGTGTATTTGTGAATGGAATTAAGGATGTGTTTGTGTACAAACTGTGGCCTGTGAAGCTGTGCAGTGAGGACAGTGATCAAAACAGAAGAAGAGAGCAAGAAACTGCAACAACCTGCAAAGAAAAGGTCATGTGACACAGCTGAGCAGGCAAAGCCAGTGGAGGGCTAATTTATGTTAGCAGTCTAGCTAGCTTAGATGAACACAGCTACAGTAAATCTTGCACTGATTTTAAAATCACAGGTTGACATCCTCTCAATAGCTAACAAATTTATTGTTTTACTAGTTAAAAATCCTCCCACAACTTCTTTGCTTGCTGTATGAGGATGCCTAGCATAGCTAGCTGCTAGCGCTTCTGCTGGACTGGCTTTGTTAGCTTCTTGATATTGGTCTTTCAGGTTGTAGAGTTCCCTCAGAGTCTCCCCTTCTTTAACTTCAGTCAAATTATTTTTTTAAAGTTAATAAACTTTTCTTTAAACTGTACTGAAGATCCTAAAGTTCATTAAAATACCAAATATGGTACAGAAACATATTTAAAATTATGCAAAACATAATGATTTTTGGAATGCTTACCCATAAAAACACAAAGGCATTTAGTTTAAGAATAGTATAAATAACAAACTAACACAACAAATATAACATTTCAGAATATGGAAATTTAAAAATAATACATTTATTAAAAAATTAGGAGATTAGCATGTTAATCCCTTATTTAAAGGTCTCCGTTGCCGTTTTCTCTCACACTTTAACGCAGTTTGTTTCTTCTAGCCATTCATCTCTTTGCAACAACTCAACAATAACATACAGTATATAAATATACATTTGTAATATAGAGTAAGATTGCTTCAGAGAAGGTTAACCTTGTTGTTAATATCCCATTCCTCCTCCCAATCCCTCCGCCTGCCGACCCAGCAGTCAATCACACACCGGCTCGCCTCACAGGACTACAGTCTCTGGAGTGAGCAGCGGAGGCGTAAATTAATGTAAAACATTAAGCGAGAGTTCACAACCTTTGTTTTTGGCAAGCAGCCTTGGGTATAAATTCCTTTGACCCCAGTAACTGTAGAGGAAGATGTTTAGGTTGAGCCTTAAGACTAACATGCAGAGTTTTAATCCTCCAGAGGACATAAATGAGACCCGGTCAATGGAAATTCATTGGCAAGCCGTGTGACGTTTAGAGTGATTCTGTGCAGCCCAAAGGCCATTGGAAGACGTTCCACAGTCATTTCTGTATAATTATGAATTTATCAAGGGACCCATTTTAACATCTGAAGACAGTACATTGGTTGCCAGCCCTGAGGTGGAGAAACTGTGATGTACTGTAGAGAATCGCGGTGTAAAAACCTCGCTGTAGGCAGGAATGTATGTGTGCTGTGCAGTGTGTTTGAGAGAATTGTGTGTTCACGACCCAAGGCTGCGAGAAGTGAGCACAATTTTCATGGTGTGTTTTCAAGTGTTTGTCAGTGTGTTTTAATGTGTCTGGTTGCATTATGTGTCTATATGTGGAGCCATTAAATGTCAGAGAAATCGAGGTTTCTATCTCACACACACACTAACACACACACTAGCACACACCCACAGAGTTGCACAGCCCCCTCTAGACAAATTTCTCCATTCTCAGGACTCCTTCCTGTGTCATCCACTTCTCAATCAGTGATGATTTCTGTTTCTGCAGTAAATCACATGCACCCCCACCAAGGTTATAATAGTTTTGGATTTTTGCATTAGTATTAGTTTCTATTTCGTTTCAACTTTTTTTTTCAAATTTAG
>JAQMCX010000015.1:5921037-5932806 GCA_029814765.1 Acanthurus leucopareius
ATTTCAGTTAACGAAAATGTTTTTTTAATTCTAGTTTTCGTTTTTTCGTTCGTTTTCGTTAACTATAATAACCTTGACCCCCACCACCAGCCAATCACACATATGTATACATACTGTACACTGACACACACACACACACACTCTGTTTGGCAGTTCTTTTGAGGACCCTATTACATTTTATAACAATGGTTTCAAACCTTTCCTGTGATTTCTCATGTATTGTAAAGTATTATATTTACTTCAACCACCAACTGAGGCCTACAGAGGCAAAAAAAAACCCCATGTACATGCTGGCAAGCCCGGAAATGTAGATAAAAAAGAGAGAAATGGGGAGTGACATGCAAGAAAGGCCCTTGGCTGAGCATGCACCCGAGCCACTGGAGCTGCCTGTGAAGTTGCACATATTTGATAGATTATTCTATAACATTGCTAGATGATGGTGCATTGCATTGCAGCAAAGGTTCAATTTTTCTGCTGGACTCACCGACCCTTGCTGCTACCTTACAAGCCTCAGTGAGATGGATGAGGAGGTTACAATGAGGATGCAGTGCTCATGTTGGTCTGAAGATGACCCGAAGCCATATGTTTAACCTTACGATTGAGTTGTTTTTACATTAAATCATATCTGACAGTCTGAGCTTTAAAATACTGTGTGATGACAATACAGTGCTTTGTTCTTCAAATTTAGGTTCAATTAAAACAATGGACTTTGGTTGATGTGAGGCTTTTTTTTATTTTATTAAGAGCCAAGCCAGTTTTATCACAACTTTTATAAAAAATTAAGATTCACAGTCAGAATTGCCAATTGGCTTTTGATTAAAATGCTATTTACAAGATGGGAAATGGCCATTAACTCTGATATGACAAAAACATGACAAAAATAATAAAACTCTTAAAGGACGTCCTCACATTTCAAGATGTGGTCACTCTTCAGGTTCAAACGAAAGTGGTCCCCACAATGACAAACAAGCAAACACACAGTAACACAACTTGACCCCTCCCCCACATCTGCTCCGTCCACTGTAACTGTAAAAGTGGTGACATCCACCAAATGCACGAAAAGATACAAAGCTCAAGAACATTTGCACCTACTAACACATCTCATGAATGTGCTCTCTGTTGCTTGATTAGCGATTCACTGAGGCGTGACACTCTGTTTTTGTTTTTTTGTTTGTTTGTTTTTTTTCATTTCCCTCCTCCGTTCCTGTCTGCAAATGCAGAAATAATAGAAGCATGTGTAGTAACACCGATGTGCAGAGCAGATCAGGAGAAGGGCAGCTTAATGCGAGAAACGTGCTGTGAGTTGATCAGCTGCCCGGTTTGTGTAAAGAACAAAATCGCCACAGAGAGGTCGACATTTCAGTTAATGACAGAGGAATAAATGAAGGTAATGAATATTATTTTTTACAGTGGCAGACAGAGAGAAGTATTTCAACATAGTGACCCAGTTTTAGGGCTTATTTGTTTGTTTTTTTAATTTTAAAATCCAAAAAAGGGCAAAGTTCCTCTGAGCATCCTAATGAAGGGGAAACAGGGTTAGTGTTTGACCTGCTGTATCTACTGTAGCTAAGCTAATCAGACATGTTTGCAAGCCATGAACATGCTAGCAGTGTGGTTTTTCCATATGATTCATACACTGACATTCGAATTCTGAATGAACATTTCATTGCGTGCATCACAGGGTTTTAAGTATCCTGTGAGCTGGAAAGATAGATGCTGATTATGATAATTGCTCCTACGGAATTAGGGGAAGACCGGAGCATCCGGAAGAATAAACTACGGGAGTCATTGGCGTATTCAGGCTGTTTGAGGGGCAGGGGGAAAAATAAATAAAAAGGGCACCAGCTGTATCCCATGTGCAGTAATGCACCAAAGGTAAGGTGTTTTTGATGCACTACAGCGGCATCCATGAGGGCACTTTCATTGTTTTTTTTTAAACGTAGGCACCAGGTGGGGCAATCCCCCTCCTGCACCACCTCTGACTCACAATGTTTTGCTCTGATCTGAAGCCATTTGACAGCACGAGGAGAACTCATAGTTTATTTTTGGGATTAAAAAGAGGATTTATCATCACTTCATCTTTAAATGATTAAGCGACAAACTTGTGTGAGTAACACAAGACGAAAAATTACCTTTTATTTAAAGGGAAGGTGATGATGTCATAAAGTATGACAACATCCAATTTCCAAAGAAAGCTTCTGATAAAGACATCCAGTAAAGCACCAGATTGTAAATAATTTCATTCAATAAGTAAAGAATATCTCTTTTATCGTGAAGCAAAAACATTCAGTCAACATAAAATCAGGATGAGAATGTCAGTCTATTTATAAAAATTCATCTATTTTTTGTGAAAATTTGCTTAACAAAAAGAAAAACCAAACAATGCACTCTGCAGAAAAACATCTAACGTGTCCTTGAGCAAGTCACCACTTCATTTGTAGAGCTGATCTGTTGCTGCTTCCTCAGTCAGGAGGAGATGAAAAGAGTGTTTCTGCTCAGGCATCAATAATGTATCACATTTAGCCTCTCAGGACAGTATCATGACCTTTATGTTTGCTTTGTAAATGATGATTTGTGCACTGGAGGTTAAATATCTTGGCACAGTAATGCTCTGCAGACAGTTATGGTCAGTTTCAATGAGAAATTGGGGGCCTGAATGAAGAATGAGACAACGTGGTGTCTTTTATCTGGTCTGACAACGGCGATACCGGCCCCGACAGAGTGTAGCAGCGACTCTCAAGTGGAAACAAGGCTCAATGGGCTGCAAATTTATATTCAAGCTACATCACAGCCACTCATTTAACTGATTACCACACCTTCAACCAGAAAAAGTAATTAATTAGTGAAATCAGCCACTGTACCATTTCAGGGAGTAAAAAAAAACGTAGCATGGTGTTATGTGGTGTGGAGTGTTTCTGTATCTTTACATGAAAAGCGTAGAATGAATTAAATCCGTGAAACTAGCTGTTAGCGCTCCGAGGCTAATGGACGGTGGGAAAATGTTAAAGTTATTACTGTTCAAACAGAGCCTGTAGGAAAGCGTGACATATGTATATGTATATGTATGGAGTATATATATGATTAAGAAATCAAGCAGAATGTTCTGGATTTAATGACCTGAAGCAGCACATGAAAATTTAGTCTTCTGTTTGAAAGAGAAAGAAAAAATATAAAGTCCAAAAAACTAAAGTTGGAGAGGAGAAATTACAGTGAAACACTTTAATGCCTTCCAGTAAAGTCTCTCCATCATGTCCATATTTAAATTATCTTTCTTTTTCTGTCTTCCAGTGGAACATTTATAAAAACTTTTCCGTTGAGGTCAGACGACACTTTAAATTAACTAGTTCTGGTTTAGCTTCACCCACTTGTGTGTTCTTACACGTTATTCACTATTTTTACATGTACAAATCATTTCCAGATTAGTTTCATATTTTGGAAGGCATGTGAAGCTAAAAAGTTCATTCGTGACCTTGGAAAAAGTAAAGTGAGCAAAAAAAATCAACTAAAGGTCAATCTAATAGATTTCTCATAAGTTTTAAGGCACGTTTCATCAGTGGTTCATTCATATTTAATACATTTTTTGGTTTTGGAAACTGTAAAGTTGTCAGTTAGCCATTAACTGTTCGTCACAATGTTTGTTTGTCCCTTCTTATATCAATAATGATGACTATTAACTAGCTTCAAAGTGTTTTACTGAAATCAAATGCACCATAAAACCACTGACCATATATAAAATAATAAACAGAGTGGCCGTAAGTTCGTGGACGACTGTTTAGCAGCCTCATATTTATTTTTTTGGAGCCAGATGTGACCATATTTGGACAAGTGGGTGGAGCCAAAGAGGATAGCAACACTAGCAATGACTTTGTGATGTCAAGAAAACAGGAATTATAGTATATATAATATAAATATATATATATAATTATAGTATATATTTAAACCTGCGTTGAAAAAAGGAGGATTTCCAGCCAAGATGAAATTACGAACCTTTTGGTTTTGTTGAGGACTTTAGCTGGCTTTCTATTTCGGCAGCTTTATCAGTTCGTCTTGTTTTGCTACATGACAAAAAGAGGTTATATTTCATGACTTCAGCACATTACGTCTCTTCAAGATTTTCTGCTCCCTTCATTCATTCATCCATTCATATATGATGGTGTTTGTCATTTGGCTGCAGGCGGTTTGACTTCACCAGCTCCGGCTCTCCGAGCTGTCACAGACCCATGCCCTCCACCCACAGTAGCCATGGTGCATTTCCTGCCCTCAGTCCAACCATCTCCTTCACCCCCACCAGGGTTGTTCCCTCCAGCTTTCACTGCATCCTCTCCTCCTTCCTCCCTCTGTCCTCCTCCCTCTCCCTCCCTTGTCGCCCCCTATCAGGCACTTCATCTCTGAGTGTTTTATTGCATTGTGTCCTTGTAGAGGAGGACCTTTGGGCTCGCTCCAGACATCCACAAAAATATAGCTCACTTTTCTTACCCCCTTTTCTCCTGCTCGCCGTGACTTGGCTGTGAAAATATGGAGCACGACTGTTGGTTTTTCAACCGCCCCCCCCCCTCGTCCCCCGTCCTCACCCGTGCATTTCAGTGTCCCCCCTCCCGCTTTTTTTTCTTCCTCTCCTTTTGTCTTTTTCTCCTTCAGCACTGGCAGTCAGTATGTTTTTATGGAGACAGTGTTGCAAGGGTGCATGACAAGTGAAACCGACCAACTCCACTTCCCTCCCTCCCTCCCCCACCTCCTCCCCCTCCCTCCCTCCCTCCCCCCATCGCCAGGCCTCTCTGTTTGGATCAGTGACAGTCTCTTGCCTCTCTAGAATACACATATTTATTCTCAGCCATGTCCCTCCATGTCTCTAATATTCCTGCTTTCACTGAACTCTCTATTTCTCTGATTTCCAGCCAAAGCTTTCTTCTTCTCCTGCTTACTGTAATATGATTCAATCTGCTTAGTTTCAGTTTTGAAGTATTTGCTGAAAAGCATGACGTGATGAGCTTCAAGATTGTGAAGAATAAATCAAACTGGTGCTGCAATTAATAGTTCTTTTGATTATAGATTGTTCTTCTGATTATTTACTTAAATACTGGTTGATAATTTTGTCTATTAAATGCTGGAAAATAGTAAAAAGTCACAGCATGAATTTAATATTTTAACTGTGACTTCTTTTAACGGTTAGTTTTATCTGACCATCAGTCCCAAAATAATTCAATTTACACTCATACATGCCAAAAACCCTTCAAAAAATCTTCATATATGATCTAAAAAATTTCATAAAAATATCAAAATAATGCTGTTAAACGTTTCCTCAGTCTTTTAAGAGACTGTGTGCTGCAGTTTCGAATGTTGGCATAATTTTTCAATTTACTTACAAATAAAACTTTTTCACCTGTTGATCACTTAAGTTATGCAACTCCATTGGCAGATGTTGATACTAAAAAGAAAAAAAAGACCAAAGACTCATAATCAAGGAGCTGGCATGCATTACATTTTGCTTGATAATCAACTAAAACGATCAGTCGTCTTTCTAAAGTTTTGTTGATTCGTTTCCTGTCAATCAACAAAAAAACTGACTGTTAAAACACAAAACTTTCAAGCCATTTGGGTGTTTTTATCACATATAAAAATGGTTTTGTTGATCCAAATCATGACAGATTTCTGCAGGGCTGACAAAGCTTTATCCTCTACATCCCCTTGTTGTTCAGTATCTATCTTTAGGATGAAAGGAGTGAACCTGCTGGACCAATAGAGAGTGAGAGAGTTGAAGCTGCACATGCACAGCCTCTCTGTGGTGTTACAGGAGTGTTTGCAGCAGGTTGAAGGGCTGACAGGATGCAGGAAGCCAGCTGACACCGTGTGATCTCCTTGGTCATCCCTTCCTCCACCTGCGTGAGCTGCAGAGGTTTCCATGTGTGTGTGTGTGTGTGTGCAGATGAAGTAATAGACTGTGTGTCACCAGACTGAGGTAAACCTGTTAGGACACTTTATTCCCTCTGGGGACAGTTTCATTGTGCTGTTTAGCTCCGTGCAGCCGAATGAATAGAAACGAATGGAAAAAGGTTGAAGTTTTTACGGGAAAAGTGGTCGTGTGTCATGTGTCGCATTTAGAGGAGGGAAGGAAGGGAGCCGGGCTGCTGAAAAGGGGGGGGGGGGGGTTGTATCCATTACAACAAGTGCGAGAGCGAGAGCAAATGGGAGCGGGTCGGGCTGCATTGGATATTCGAGTCCTCGACCTGAGAATGTGAGAGATCCTGGGAATCAGGGTTGGAGGGGGGGTATCTTGTCACTGGGGGGCACATTCGATCATGCTCCTCCCTTCATAAATCTAACACACACACACACGCGCACACACACACACACACACTCACACACACACAGAGTAATGTGACCAGCTGCCCACTAGGTAAGCTAAATGAGAGATTTGCTGTTCCCACGCAGACGGATGCAGGTTGTGTAAGACCACGAGGCCGAGTGTCGAAGAAGCTGAGAGGGCTGCGGAGGGACAGCTGCACTCCTGCATCAGAATTCAGATAATTTGACTCCTCGTCGAGCTTCGTGACTACCCATGATTCCTCTTCGCAGCGGTATTAATAAACCTGGCTGTGTCTCCCGGCTGTGAGAGCTACACGACGGCGAGTTGCAGGAGCACGCACCTCGCTGCGAGGCCTCACCTTTCCATCTGGTTTCGTGTATCTGCGTGTTTATGTGTGTGTGTGCCACCGTTGTAACCCCCCGATGAGATCACCCACCGCCTCCGTCCTCTAACTGATATTGTAAAGTCATATGCTTTATTGATCAGTCTGTTGCCGTGACCCCTCACCTTTCCTCCAGAGTCGACTGAGTCCCCTGAGCTCGTGGAGATTTAGGAGTCGATTGCTCACACCGAAGGCTCAACACACTGTGTGTTTTTGGGTGTTTTTTTTTTGTTGTTGGTGTAGCTGAGGCCACTGACAGTGAATAATGGTGGATGAGGTGAATGTGACACTAACCACTGGTTTCCAACTGGTTGTTTTTTTAAAACCGACAGACTGTGTTTATGGTCGCTTTTTGGAGCCAAAACAGGCAGAACGAAGCCGAGATCAGAGGCACAGACACATGTGGGGCTGCAACCGATGACTATTTTTATTATCAGCTAACATGTCAGGAATGAGTCACAAACGCCAGTCACAATTTCCCGAGATGGCACCTTTAAATGACTTGTTCTGTTTGACCGAATCCGCCCAGTGTGCCTGTTTTTTCTCATGTAAAGCTCTCTGGATTGCCTCGCTGTTGAAAGGTGGTACAGAAATAAACTTTCACACATAACATCTGTGTTTGGTGTCAATACAGGAAGTTGTGAGCCTCATGAAGCAAAGCAGCCTGTTTACACCTGATTTTAACCTGTTTTCTGACACATTTTAAGGATAATAAATGAACTTTTGTGTTTACACCTGATATTTTAACTCATTCTCAGAGCGAAACCTGCGTGTGAGGAGTTTGAGGTGGTGGCAAATCCTCCCCAAACTCCCTTTAAAAAGTCTCTGTTTTTCTTTACAATAATCTAAAACACAGAAACGGGTAGAAAATCTTTCAATTTCAGATGCTTTGTCAAGAAAATTTTAAGCATTTTTCGAGTAATTATTAAAAATAATCAATGTTGTCAGTGACTAATTTTAAAATGATCAATTGATTAATGGTTTCAAGATAAGTTTAATGAATAAACAGAAAAACTAAAAAAACTTTGTTGTATTTTCTGCATTTTAAAAGTTTCAGTAGAGACACATCATGATGCCAACAGTTTTGAGAAATAACACATTTAATCTTAACTTAATTTATTCAAATTCTATATGAACTTAAATCTTCTTACTAAATATTACAGATTTATGACAGAAAGTTGCAGAGTTGCCTTGAATAAACTGTTCGCCTGCTGTTTCCTCTTTCACATTAACTCCCCTTTGTGATGCCATGAAGTGAATGCTTGGTATTTAGTTAAAATTAATGTTAATGTCACTAATGAATCATCGTTAACAGAAACTCTGTCTGTCTCCCATTTTTCCTTATTTTTTTCCAAATCACTACCAGAGTCCCATCTGTCGCCCGATCCGATCGGACTGGAGATACAAAAAAATGTGAGGAAAGACGCTGCTTTGCTTCATTTTGCTTCATATTTTTTCAAACTCTGGGCTCACAAATCAATCTCTGAAAAAATAAAAATAACTCCAATGTGATCCCACTCTTCATGAGCTCAAGGACACTTCAGCAGAGGGAGGTTGTTGCCAAAACACAGGCTTTAATTTGGGTCTTCGGAGTGAAAGATTGTCTCTTTCAGCGCAAGGCCACCCTGCAGCCCCAAAGTGATTTAAAAATAAGAAGGAAAACTCACATCGGGTCATGAATATTGGTAAATTTGTCATCACAGAGCATTCATCTTCTGCTTTCTCTGGGTCTGAGTGTCCACACTGAGTCTGTCACTTTGGCAAACATGCATTATTCAATCAGCATCTGGCACCGCTGCACTTACTCTCGTGTTAGTTTGCCCCGAAAAACAACGTGCAATCACCAGCCGATGCATCTGGCTCAAACTCTACCCAGCAAATCCGCGAGTGCGACTGGCCGAGCGCAGACTTTTTTTTTTTCCGTGTGATTGCGTGACTCATTTCTGTTTGGTTTATGTAATATTGATGTCCGACTCCAGCAGGTCGGTCGCCACTTCCACGGGGGATTTAACTTCCTTGTTTATAAAAGTTTTAGCTCTTTGTCAGTTGGTCAAGTGCGCTTTGATTTGTTTGCCTCGCTGGATGAAAATAAATAAAGCGGACATGGAGGGAGAGCAGATGAGGATGAAGGGAGGAAGAGGGGGAGACGTGGAAGGCCTTGTGGGTGTGGAATATTAAATCTGATGTGAGTTTGTCGTCAGATTGGCAAGAAATCATTGACAAATGTGTTTACCGGCTTTTTTCTGTGATTGCAGGGGAAAAGCAATAATCAGGACTATAATGAGCGAGGCACATAATCCCTGCGCTTGGTGACAGAAACCAGGCCTGCTTAATTAAGGCGCTGATTTCCCACGAGGCACTGGGGCCTTTTTTTTTTTTCCTCCCTTGTCCTCCTCTCGTCTTTATTGGCTTGACTTTCTTCTGGATTTCCAGTGGAGGCCGTGGTCCGACTGGGCTGAAACGGTGCAGGAGATACTGATTTAAAGTCAGCGTTGTGTTATGTCACGTTCAATTCATTTCCTGTTTGTTGAGTTTATTTCCAACAAAACGCAGGTGATGTTTTCTACCAAAACTTTTGAGGAACTGAACTCCTCGTGATGGTGCAGCAGCATCCGACGAAGCCTCCGTGCGGCAGCGAAGTGAAAGTAATGCAAGCTGTTTAAAAATCATGCTTCGGTCCTTCCACACGCGCTTTAGCGACGGTTAAACTCAGTCTTCCGTGAGGATGAAAAGCAACTGAAAAGCACTCAGTAGATTAAGGAAAGAGAGACGGAGGCAGAGGAAAAAAAAACTTTCAAGAGAATTTGGAAAGGTTGTGTTTAGTTCAAGCCAGAAAGCCCGGGGCCTCCGGGGTCAGTGGCAGCAGGTGTTTTTCTACGGAGGACCAGTGAGAGAAAAAAAAAAAAGAAAGGTCGTATTTAATTGCAGCACTTTTTAGCTGTTGCTCCTCATTCTAGCCCGGAGTGCAAAAGTCTCCCTGGTTTTTTGTGAAAATCTGCACTAAAAAAGGAAAAAGCTTTTCAGAAAGAAAGCCGAGAGATTTTTTTCTTTTTTTTTAAGGTCCGGAAAGGGAAGATGGAATTTTTTTGAAGTGGAGATCGGATACAACACACACATCACACATCACCTCCTCTAACGTGTTATTCCATCACACAGTAGCAGTTACACAATATTATGTAGTGGTTTTTTTTGTTGTTGTTGTTTTTTTTGCAAAGAAAACCAGAGAGGAGACCAAAAACGGCAAATCCGCTGACGAAGAAGAGGCACTGGGAAAAAACGAGGAGGAGGCGGGCAGCTAAAGCAAATTTCAGCCGCCGCTGCCGCCGCTGCCGCTGCAGTGTGGTTTTTGGCCTCAGAACAGAAGAAGAAGGAGACACTCTGCAACCTCCTCATCCAACTCTCTCTCTCTCTCTCTCCTCCTGCACCTCCTCCACTTTCATGTCTCACTCCCTCCGCTGTTCTCATCCCTTCTTTCCCCTCCTCCGTCTGCCATGGACTCGGGGAAAGGCAGAGGCCGCCGGCTGCAGGCAGCCCAGTGCAGCGGAGGTGTGAACCCTCTAATCGCCTGTCATTACCCAGTGACACTTCCCACACTAATACTCAACTTAAGTGAGCTGGGTCTAGCATGTTAGCATCAATGAATCATTATCACATTAATTTTGACACGTCGGCGTAATTCAATTTAACAAATGAGAGGACTGGTGAGAGGATTGACTTCATTGTGCTTATTTTTAACTCTCCTGCAGAATCTCAGGCATTTTTTTTCTGCAGTTTAAGTGGATTTCTCTTCTTCTTTTTTCTACTTTACACCACAGAATTTAAAAAAAAATCTAGTTTCAACCTCATGTTCACATATTGTGCTGAATTTTATATTGAAGTTTAACCAACTCATATTATATCTTACCCTTCACTGCAAAAACACTGTAAGAAAGAAAGAGAAGATGCAGCATCTCCACTGCAACAAGAAGCAACAATTAATCAGACTTATGGCCTTGGATCTCAAAAAAATAAGAAAAAATGCTACATGTAGCATCCATGAAGGAAGAGTTGGACTTTTTTCTGATATATTTTTAGTGACTTTTCTTGCTGAGACTCAGATAAGAAGATGGATACCACTCTCATGTCTGGAGAGCATGGAGTTAAAGTCAGCAGATTCCTCAGCTAGCATAGCATAGCATTACGAGCAGGAGGAAACATGTAGCCCTGAAAAGCATACATTTCTGTTAGGTTATGGATTAAATAAGCTAGATAGAACATGTTAATCAATGAGCATTAGACCTCTGCTAGGAGTTTACGCTGTCTTTTGGTCTTTATGCTAAGCTGGGCTAATAATCTCTGAGTTTATGAACCCAATTAAACAACTTTTCCCAGCATGCTGTAACGCCTGCGTCCATCTAGATGAAGAAGAATTACCCTTAAGTGATACCATTTAAGCTAAAACAACATATTTGAAGACGTCATGACAAACAGTTTTGCATTCTGGCTCTTTTTTACACAATTAGCTCCATTTTCTACTACGCCATGTCAGCGCTGGAGAAAGGTCTTGCTGCACATTATCACGCTGCTAAGGGGGAAAAATCACTTTCTTTTGTTTGTATTTCTTTATATTTTCGTCTTGAAATAGTCTCCAGTTGTCAGGCTAATAACGACAGTCAACATCTGGTCAGCCAGACTAATATTTTTCCCCTGAAAGTGTCTGTTACACCTCTTTCAGAGCCAATATCGCTGCAGCTGAGGCACAGAGCAGCAAAACAAAGACTTTACCAAGACGCTGTAAACAAACCGTGTGGGCATGCATGGATATACCTGTGAATCAGTGTGAGTGTACAGTATGTGAGCGCGCCGTCACACCCTCCCTTTCTTTTTCTGTCAACACACACCACAGTGAAAACATTCATATTTACGCCACCATTCACTGCACCGGCAGCAGGACAGTCCCTGTAAACACTGCTCTGTGATTTGTGTTTGTGCGAAACAGCAGGTGTTTGATTGTATCCCTATCACTCCACAACCACACACACACACACACACACACACACACACACACACACACACACACACACACACACACACACACACACAC
>JAQMCX010000015.1:5933026-5944668 GCA_029814765.1 Acanthurus leucopareius
CACACCCACACCCACACACACACACACACACACACACACACACACACACACACACACACACACACACACACACACACTCCTGCTCCACTCAGTGTTTTTTTGCAGCCTTCACACTGACTGATGCCAGATGTTGGTATAGACGGATGAATTATTGATGCTCATCACAGACAAATGCAAATGTTGCTTAATGTTCCCCACACACTGCTGCACGTGTGTGGCATTGTGTGTATGTGTGTGTGTGTATGTGTGTGTGTGATTACCAGAGGTGTGTGAGCAGTTACATTGATGTTGGGAAAGTGTGTTTTTGTATGAAAAGTATTTTTTAACAGTGGAGTGTTTGTGCCACAAAAAGAGTGTTAGCTTTTTAAGATACAGATAAACTTGACAAATACAGTGTGTATCCTGTGTGTGTGTGTGTGTGTGTGTGTGTGTGTGTGTGTGTGTGTGTGTGTGTGTGTGTGTGTGAGGACGTGGTGTAATTTCTGTCAACTGTCTTTTGACCACAGCAGCTACTAAGATCATGATGACGGCTGGTTTCTTTTATCTCTCTCCGGTAATATATTTATTACAGAATAAAAGCTTCTACTTGAGAGTGTTCATGCATCAGATAACACAAATAACATCAGATAAGACTTTTTATTTTAGACAAACACACACACACACAAACCTAAATGTCCAGTGAATCAAACAAAGAAACAAAAGTGTTTTTGTCTGCAAACTGTCACAATCTGTTAAAATTTATTCCCCCAGCAGCTCCATTGGCTTGTTTTGCATCACAGGGACTCATTAACAGTAACTCAGACTTGCCGAGTGTAAAATTTAGGTGACAAGTTAAATGATGCTGAAGTCCACATGAACGTCGCACTAAGAACGTTGGTGAAGTTTGCAGCTGCTCAAATGTTTCCATGATGCTAACATGCCTGTTGATTGTCACATGACTGTTTTTTATTGACTTCCTCGACAGATTCAGATGTAATCGGGCTTTAATGGTGTTTCAGAAGTGTTGATTTGATCTTAGATGGCTTTACTGTATTAAGTTAATAAGCAAGTAACTGCAGTGTGTCGACAGGTTTGTGCCAATTTATTTTAAGTCAATTTGGCAATATCTACCCACTAAAGCAAAAATATCTGTTGATGTTGGCATGAGAAGGGCTGTGAGGCAGGAAGTGCTATATTACTTAATATTAGTGCCTTGTCTTAAAGCTCCTCTAATCAATGTTCTTATGTTAACAATGGATGAAATAAATGTATTTAATATGAAAGGGATCACTGGTAGTTATAAACCTACAGAATTATTGAAGTTCCTCTTGACTCTTAAATGCTTTTTAGCATCTTCTAGATGATTTTTTTTTGTTTTACTTTCATGCTTTGGTTCACCATGGCTCTCATCAGCATCATATCCAGACTCAGTGATTTCAGCCGAAAGCTTTGATAAACGTTTCGGTCGTTTCCATCACAACACCAACCAGCAGACAGGAAGATGTAGCAGCTAGCTGGTAAAAACAGCTGGGGATTCAGCAGTTTAGCAGCCAGTTTACTTACATTTATATTCATATTCAGCAGAGACCAAAAACAGAGCTAAAAGCAGAGTGAAGTGCTGTCATGTTTGCCTGGTGCACACAAACATGACTCTAATGATGCTGTAACTCTTTATCTGTATCTGGATGTTTAGAGAAGCATATTTTCCATATTAACCTGAGGTGATAATGTGTCAACATTCAGTTTATGGTTTTCTTTACTCTTCCATTGTGCTCCAAAATCAATTACTGCAGATTTAAAGAGGGTTTAGTTTTATGACGTTTATCGTCTTATTTGTTGCATGTTGCTAAATTACATCACTCTTGCATTAAAAACTGAACACATTGCACAGAAAGTGGAGCTTAATAAATGCCCAGCAGCTCTTTTTTTCCCCCAGGGTCCCTCTGGCAGCTTAATCGGCCATGTCGTTTAAGTGTATGGCTGTTTTTTCATATGTGTTCATGGAGATACAGTATGAGGCTGCATGTGGCACTCCTCCATGCTCACATGCATGTCAGGCATGAGCTCTTTTCCTTCCTCCAACCAGGCCTCATGTGTGTTTGTCAGATCCCACTTGTCCATTAGACTCCAGTGACGGCAGCAGCACTGCAGACATTTCGCCTTTGCAATCTGAGGAAAGCCCTGCCGGTGGGATATGAGCAGAGGGATGGATTGTTCTGCTGTGTGTAGTGTGCTAACGGGATCTTAGCTAGGCGACTCCCCTCCTCAGCAAGCAGGTTTCACATACAGAACTACAAGTTCATCATCCAGAGAAAAGGATGTAGCTTGTGTGCGTTAAAGCAGCAGCAGAGATATATTTTAATTCCTCCAGAGATGCTCAGATTTGTGTGTGTGTTTAGATGTGTGTGTTTGAGTGCGAGTGCGTGGGTGTGTGAGAGGCAGAGTTTGTGCTTTTTTTTTTCTTTTTGTGCATGTGTGTTAAAGTGTGTGTCAGTGCTTTGACTGAAACAAGCTGCGCTATATGTCACGGTGCTGGAAGTACATCAGCGGGATGTCAGGGAACGAGCTGCTTTTTGACTCGATACATGATACATGAGCAGCCATCCATAATAAATGCAGCCATGCCACTTATCTTATTAGCCGAACTCCTGCTTTCCAAATAGTCCCCCTAAATAACATGAGTACAAAGTGTATTTTTGCTCAGTTGAAGAGGAAAAAACGCCTCCCACGAGAAGTCAGAGGCAAAATAAAGTATATCATCCCTATTTTAGAGGAAGCTGTGCTGCTGTTGGCAGGAAATGCTCTCTGAGGCCACAGAGAGAGGAAGCGGCTCGACTCGTCTTGAGCTTCGTCGGTTTGTTGTCGTTTGGATGAGTCCAATTGAATTCAGGAGAAGCTATTCCTCGAGGAGCTTCCGCCGCGATATGGCGAGGCACCGAGACATCTGGGTGCGTACTGACCACTTAACTGCCTGCACTCGTCAATAACTCTTTAAAAAGATCAATTAGGGCGATCAGTGGCGAGAGCGCCGCTGGGGCCGAGGTGCCATATTGAGCTGTTTCTGTGAGATGATGTCACATGTGGCTCTTTTCCAGAGAAAGAGCCTCACCCCTCCAGACATCTGACTTCATTAAAGGGGTGTTCTCCTCAAACCGGAGCAATAAACTCAGCAATAAGCTGCCTCTCTCTTATCTGCCTCGAGGCTTTTGGGGGGGGTTGGTGGGGAGGCTGGAGGGTGGTTTGAGGAGGGGGGGTATCCTCGCAGTGTCCAGCCAGCCAGCCAGCCGTCTCATTGAAAGTGTTCTGACTGAAACATCGAGCCATAAAAATCGATTTAGATAGCGACAGTTTCTTTCATTTATCGTTCGCTCACCTTTTTTTTGCCCTTGTGAAATGCCCGTTTACACATTTTTACAACCTGATTGATTACGTGCTGCTGTTTTTCAGTTCATTGTGTTCCTTTTTTATCCTCCCTGCTACGGAGCTGCCTTTTCACCCTCCGCTCCGCTGGTATCAGACGCCGTGATAAATGTGGTTGTCATGACACCCGTGGCAGCCAATGAGCTGGCTGGAGCCTGCGAGTGTGTCAAGTCCAGCCGGTGACGGACAGGCCGGCCCGCAGCAAGCTGACCTTTCACCTCCTAACCTTTTCTTCCATGCTGATTATTAATCCTACTTACAGTGCACTTCCTGTGTCCCTCCATCACAAATTAACCTTTCTCTTCTTCTTCTCTCTCCCTCTTCCCCCTTTTTCTGTCCTTCTCTGTCCCTTTCCTTTCACGTCCCTTCCTGTTTTTTCCTCCCCTGTTATTCTCCCTCTTGCAGCAAAGTTATTCACGTGAAAATAATTGACGATGAGGAGTATGAGAAAAACAAGAACTTCTTCCTGGAGCTGGCCGAGCCTCGCATGGTAGACATGAGTCTGCAGAAAGGTGCGGTACTGAAACCTGTTTCTTTTCTTTCGTTTTCTTGACTTCTTCCTCTGTCTCTCGCTCTCACACGCTGTCACTGTCTTTTCTCTCACTGTTTGTAGCCTCCGTCTCACCTCAGGCTTCTTCTTTTCCCACTTCTTTACCTGAACTTTCACTCTGTCCATGATGCTGGCGCCTTTTCACCTTCTGCTTCCCTCTACATTTACACCGCTGTCCATCCACCAACTCTCTTTATCATCACCATGCTGTCTTATTAAACCCTTAAAAACACCTGCACACATGCTTTACCCCTATCGTAACGACCATCTACTAAGACATCGTCGTCATCTGCATATAAAGAAAACAAGGAGTGAAACAGCTCCAATGATTAAGCATCTCTGCAGAGCAAGTAGCTAATATCACATAAAGACAAGTTTGACCTAAATGCAAAGTCTGCAGCTATTTTTTAGGTCTATTCACCTTCTTAGGTGAAAAATTTAAGCAAATTGCTGTCTGTGAAATGAGATTATTGATTTATTTTTTGCTATTAGACTGTATAACTCACAGGGCTGCTTTAATTTAATAGTTTGTATGAAAGTGACTCAAACAAGCTCCTTTTCTGATGGTGTTTTGAGGTCATTTATTCTCCAGCAGTGGCCGTGTTGTTCACTGCAAGATTATTTTCCTTCACACAACAAGCTTGTCTTTAGGCTTTTTTTCTTTTCCCAGCAAGGTGAATACAAAAGTAAAAGCCAGATGTAAAAGAATTCAAACCAAGCAAAGTTTTCATCATAAGTTTCTGTTTGTTTTTCCTTGTTTCCAGCCTGTCGTCGGTAATGTCTGCTGAAAGAAGCCAACAGGCATTTTCTTAAGATTCGCACACCGTTATCTAATGCAGTGTTATCTAACCATGCTCAAGGCCAGGGGATGGGAGAGGCTCACAAGCTGGTGCGGAGGGTGCAGAATCTAACACTTGGCTGTTGCCTCCGAACGCTACAGCTCATTATATTTACGTTATTGGGTCTGGCAGCGCTGTCTGAGTGGCGCCGGCTCCCTGTGTTCTTAGGTAAGAGTCACGATGAAGAGCAGCTACCATGCAGGTGTTTATGAGCGACAGCTGCATCACTCCAAACACTCCTCTGCTGCTCTATGATGCTGCTTATTTTATTTTATTTTATTTTTTTAAATATATCTCTTTGTGTGTTGGTGCAGGTGTTTTACACACACACACACACACACACACACACACACTGATAAACACACACTCATGCTGTCTGTCACTCTTCTCTTTTTAGTTAAATGTAATGTCAGTGAACTATGAGTTTTTAAACTTGTTTTTGTTAACTGGAGCTAAACTAAATGCCTCTAATGTAAAATTTTGCTGCAAAAGTATGCAAATTTATTATATTCACTTACAGTATGAATGCACTAATGGTATCATCTGTATTTTAAATTATGGACACTGCTGCTGAGTATCATTATGAAGCCTTGTTGTTGTCACCATCCGGATTTTTTGGAGGCAGAAGTGACCATATTTGGATGAAAAGGTGGAGCTGAGAGGATACACATTGGCAGACAGCTAGCAGCCACTGTCATTAAATACAGCCACAACCTTAAATATGCATAACTTCGAGCCTTAATATACTGTAATTTCAATGGGTGAGTTACATTAAAATCCATCCCGGTTCGGTTGTTCAGAAAGGTTAAAGTAGCTAGAGAGACCCAAACTGTTTTGTATCAGGCTGTAAACATGTTTATTTCCTCTGTTAAGTTTGGCATTCAAACATGAGGCTCAATGGAGTCAATTTGCATTTGTAGCCAGCCTCAAGTGGTCATTCAAGGAACTGCAGTTTCAGTATTAGCTTCCATCTTCCATCCCAGAGGTTCATGCATGTGTTTGAGACCTGTGACTTACGGTTGCTATTGTTAGCTAAGATTTTTAAACCTGAGATAGACATCGCTGTGCACTTACTTAGTGACATTAGTGAGTCTGTTTGCTGACTTCTTGATTCCTTTTTATTTGTGCTACAATGTTAAAGAACATTTTAGCCATTATTATTACTCACTTGCTAATCGTAACTTGTGACAACAGTGGCCTTAGCAAAATCAGGACCTTACTTTTAAGAAAGACTGTAGAACTTTCATATTTGGTTCAAAAACAGAACGTTTCCTCTAATATATAAAATCTGAGATCATTGGTAACAAACAATTGCTCAACTGATTGTATTCAGGAGTTTTGATGCTACAACTTTCTCTTGGTTCGAATGAGCAGTAGCATGCTAATGTTAGCAAACTTGAATAGATGCTGCTTAGTGACTGACGTTATATTACTGAATTTTTGACACCTTCCTCTTGTGCTGAAGTTTCAGTATGTCACAGATAAACATTTCAGTAGTTCTACGACAAGAGTAAAGCAAGACATAGTGCCAATTAATGTCATGTAATTGTTATTTTTTGACACATCTAATGTGGCTGCTGTTGAGCAAAATTTACATAAACTCACTTACAATGTATGCTACTCTCCTAGAAGAGGGAGAGATTTTTTTAGGAGACTTTTTAATCCTTCTAAGAACAAGTGAATGATTGAGGTAATGAGGTAAATGATTGATGAAGACCTTAAAAGCTCCACAAATAACTGCCAGTCCAGTCAGACGGTGAAACAATCACAAGTCTGCAGCAGCAACAAAAAAGAGCATTCAAACATTGTGCCATTCTTCACACGTGCCCATCATTTCTTCACGTTTCTGCAGCAGGATTGTTGCGTTCTGTGTACAAAACATGCGTCAGAAATGTAACAGACAGAGTAGGTGTAGAGGAAGTGGAGGAAGAGAGAGATATCTGCTCAGACGGATGAAGAGATGAAGATCAGTAACGACAGCTGGAGCTCAGGATGACACATGCCAATGGCCAGGTTCAGTCCGAACACATCAAAACAGCTGCTTCGTTCCGGTCAGACGCTGACAGAGGAAAGAGAGTGAGACCTTGTGTGTGTTTCTTTTCTGGCTCCAGGAGCTCAGAGCATCCTGCGATTCCTGCATGTTGACGCTTATTTTTCCTTTGAAACACTGGATTTTAATCTGCATACGGTTGACATCACTCCTCTTTAAGCGTTCTCCGTCATCATGGGGCATGAAACGGTGATTCACCTGTGCAGCCGTTCCCCTCCTCTTGACATAGTTGCGTGTATTTATTGCACAAGCTGATTAAAATGTTGCTCATTCAGATACTAAAAAGGTGACAACACAACTGTGCGGCTAATGAAAGTGCAGCCAGTGTTGACAATGACTAATACGAGATACGTCTACTTACTTGTTTTTAATGCATGAGGTAATGAATGTTTGATCAAGGGTAATAAATGTTTGATCTATATATGATGAGGAGGTAATGAAAAGCTTTTCTGTATTATTTTCCACGCAGGATCATCTTTTATGAATGTGCTCGTGCTGATAAAATCGCTTTGATTCAAAATTAGAAAAAAGAAGAAGAAGAAGAAAAAACATAGACTGGTGTTTAGCACAGTGGCTCCATATTTTCTCCCGTTGCCACAGTAGGTGCTGCTGGATCCCAGTGATGTGAATGATATGATAATTTCTCACTTTTCATATATAATGTGGCGATTATACTGTTGTTCATAACCGCTGATGTGGGGCTGATTGGGTTTGTTTTTCTCCTTATTAAAGCCAGAGTGGAGGATCAGAATTGATGAATATTCTATGAGAGTCTTTGTTTTGTTTGGCCCTTTTTTTTTTTTTCATAACAACAGCCTTGCTCCATTTTTCCTGTGCAGCTTTTTCCACCAACAATACAAAAAAAAAACAACTTATTTTTTTAGCTTTCATTTCCCTATTATAGAGGATCAAAATAGGAACACAAAAAATAACTGTCAGATCTGATTTTAACTCTCTGGTCTTTTTCACTTATTACCGACGGTTGCATCACTCATTGCAAACTTTCTAGATTTGTTCGCGCACGAGGATGCTGATAGCAGAACCTGGCAGATGTGAGCGAGTCCTGAGCTGGCAGGTCTGACTTTGGACAGTGTGTGTGAGTAATGAAAGCAATCAAGCCAACAGTCACCCTGACATGTCAGTCTGGAGTTGTTTACTGCCGGCGCCGGCTATGCCCTTCTCTAACTTATACTGAAGTGGTCAATATCATTAGCACCTCTGAGGTGGCCAGCAGAGCAACTCCACTGCTGCTGCTGCTGCTGCGGCAGCGACACAACACTGCAGAGTCACAACGGTCAGGTTCACATACAGGTATTTTAATGCTCATTCTGGAGTTTTGCATTAGAAATGGTTCATAGAAATGGCAAAATTCGACAAAAATATCCTTAATTTTATCATGAAGTTTTTACCTCTTTAGAAAAAGAGGAGGAAGTTCTGATATAAATGTGTAACCCACATGATTTAGCACAAAGTAAGGCCTGCAGTGCTTCTTTTATATAGGTGTTCTCACCTGAAGCAAAACTAAAGTCAGTTCCTATGAAGATAAAAATAGGCAAAACTGATATAATAACCTCTTGTTTTCTCTTTTGTAGACATTTTAAATGTAAACTGATCAAAATGCGATTAAGAAACCTCTGGTATTATAGTGTGGACCAAAAAAACAGACAGACAAACAAACAATGTGGCTGCTCTTTTGCCTCATTTTAAATCAGGCCTGACACAGGAAGCACAAGGACGAGGCCTCATAAATACAGACACTATATGATTTTGCATGTATTTAATGCAGGGAGGCACAGTCGGGGATGATCTTTGAACCAGAGAATCAGTGTCACTGCTCATGTGTCAGCAGCTATCTGTCCATCTGATGTGACCTCAGGCAAGGTGTCGTACCCTGCAGAGGTGTCTGACTGTGACCTTTGACCTCTCTGTTGGGCAAAAAACAAAGTTAGCCTGCAAGGAAATCAATAAATACCTCATTATTCAATTCTGCATAAGCCATTCGGTCTACAGTGCAATAGTTTCATTACAGTAAAATTATTTATTAATTTGATAAAATGTAAAAAAAAATGGTGGAAAATTATTAAACAAATAAAAACAAAAAGCATTTACCTAACAGCAGCATATACAAGAGCAAAAAACAGAAAATCCTCACATTTGAGAAGCTGAACCAAGTCAGTTTTTGCATTCCTGTTTGATAAAGGATCAATTAATCAATTGATCTAATATACTTTGTAGCAGCCAAGAAAAACATGAGCTGAAAGACCAGTCGCTTATTTTCTAGTTAGTTATGAATGAGCGATGGGAAGTAAAAACAAGATGCTGTGAATAAACGATGAGAGTCGGAGGATCTTCGTCCTGAGGATGAAAATTTGTCGCAGCAAGGTCTCAAGTACAAACACTTGTGCTAAAAAATGATAAGAATGGACAGATTGAGAAATAGAGGAAAGAGAGGACAGAGGACGGAGCTGCTCGAAAGTGTCTAAAAAATCAGCAGATGAGAGGGAGGGATGGGCGGGGAGGTGGGGAGGTGGAGAGTGCTGGGGAGGCCTGGAAGTGTAGGACCTTCAAATGACACTGCAAAAAGTGTGCTACAAAGCAGGCGTTGGCAGCGTCATCATTCATGTTCGGAGGCGTGGTGGCATTGTGTTGTGCGGCTCAGGTGTGCACTTCGGTGTGTTTGTGCGCATGAAAAAGCGAACGAAAGACAACACTTAAGTGAGTGTTTGGTGCAGCAGTGTGAGAGTGTTTGGAGGTATTATATTATCATGTGCGTGTCTGCATGTGTCAGAGTGTTTGTGCATGCGTGCGTGGCTGCAGGATTAATGTCCCTCTCCCCCTGCGGTAATCCATCTCCCACCCTGCCACTTCCCATTCGGATCACGCCCCGGCGTGGGGAAATGTGCCACACGTCGGCCCGCTCGCTCCCGCTGAGCTCTCGTGGCGTCTAAGGGCACTTCACATGCTGCTGTTCGAGCTTGGCCTGGTCCTCCTGCAAGCCCTCTCCATCCCTCACACACACTAACACACACACACACACACACACAAGTTTATTTACCTCTGAAGGAGCTATGAGTCACATCGCGGGATGCTACTGTAAGCCAAAGCGACTCCACACTCCAGGACAGACCAAGTTTAAATTAAAAGTCCTGAAAACTCACATTGGGATGTTGAGATGATTCAGATGATGTGTTTATTACAGAAACATCCTCATGTGGAGTGAAAATTGGTATTCAGTAGGTATTAGAAAAGGTTTGGGGCATTGTAAATGGGTGTAGACCGAAATTAATTTGCAGTGAATTAGATTGGCCTTCTATCAGTCAGAGTCTAAACTGCAATTCGGCACTCAGCGAAAAAATCTTCATGTTCAGATTATTGTAATCGTCATCTGCACCAGCAGCCACAGTTCATTAGCTGGTGTGAACTTCAGTCTGTTCCCAGTAAACTGTTTCCAGACTAATAATTAGGAGCCAGCGGTGGTAAAAGTATTAGGATAAGTGTAAAGTTCTGCATACAAATTCTTCAGAAAAAGAACAAAACTACTCTAATCAAAGTATACTTCCAGTAAATAAAGTAAAACTATCAATAGTTATGCAGAATTGCCCAATATAGTATCATGTGTAATCTATATAATCTACTCCTGGATTATAATTGATGCATTAATGTTTGCATCACTTTAATGTTGCAGCTGTTTAAAATGATCTTATCTGCACTGCATTTATAACCTGCTGGGTATCTTTATTTATAATCAAATCTGTTATTTTATGGATATTACTTTTTATTATCAGTGTCAACCTGCAAAGCTATCGTTAACTAAAGCTGTCAAATAGATGTAGCAGAGTATAAACTGCAAGATTTGCTTCTGAAGTGTGGCCAAATAGAAATATAATGTAGTATAAAATGAAAATACTCAAGTAAAGTACAAGCACATTTTAACATTTTTGTCTCTAGAGGTTTCTCAGTCAAAAACTTACCTGTAAGGTTTTTCCATGCTTTCTTTATTATGTTTATTAACGATCAGTGTTAGCAGCTAGTCGGAGATGCGGCATTAGCAGTAGCATTCGTAGTGGTGGTGAGTGTAGTGACACGTGTATAGTATTTATGGTAAAAGCAACACTAGTGAAAGTAGAGGTAGAAGAACCAGAAAAACAGTGGTAATTATAGATGTAGTCATACTAATTGTGTTCCCGTGATTGACATCATCACAAGTGAACAAACAATTAAGCAGATAATTGATTTTAGTCAGTGTTTGGCGGTGACCCAGTCAATTAAATCAATTTATAGCCATAAAATCTTATAAAGTGAAACCGTTTTCAGGAGGCAGCCCTCTGGGGAACCGGAGCAGGGGTCTCTGCAGAGGCTTGGAGGCTTTAAGCACAGCGATATTTCGATATTAAGCATTGATTTGATCTCAAAGACACATCCCTTTGAGGTTTGGTTCACTGTAACAACCTCAAGGAACCACTTGAGGATTCGTGTGAGCCTCCACACGGCGGCTTACGAATGATGTCCGCTTCCCCCAACATGATAGAACCAAGAGCGCACCACGGCTGAACTTAAAGCTCATTACATTTCCTATTTGCCGGGGTCACGGGCTGCATAAATCTCCGTGACTCCGTGAGTTTCATAAACCTGCCCTCTGTGTTGCTTTAAAAGTCAAGCTTATCATCCTTTTGTTAGCAGTCAACCTGGATTTGACCTCGAATGAATCTTTTCATTTCAGCGTCATCTTAATGTGAAGGAAAAATGCTGTTTGCTTCCTCCGTACGTAAAATGCGAAGCTAGAGGCACTATAGGATTTGCACCA
>JAQMCX010000015.1:5944768-6055989 GCA_029814765.1 Acanthurus leucopareius
TTAATGTGAAGGAAAAATGCTGTTTGCTTCCTCCGTACGTAAAATGCGAAGCTAGAGGCACTATAGGATTTGCACCATGGGAAACCAGAGGCCATGTTCCTTCACTGCAAATGGTGCTTCTTCTAAGGCTGCAAATAAAGCTTCAGAACTTAAATAAGTAGTTGTTATTTTGGATTTTTTGATGTATTTGACTTTGGGAAAAAAGTCTGGCATTAAAAAAAATGTTTTTACTTGAATTTTCCTTTTGCTATTATTTATATGAGGATTAATTTCCTGTGAAATAATACCTTTAAGTACAGTGCTTTATGACAGTTATTTTACATCACAATTTAGGTTAAATTTTGTACCATTTTACATTTTTTTCTAATGATTCTATATGTGACTCCTAATTCTTATATTTATGATATGACTTAGGATTTAATAATCTGTATTTTAGTAAAAATCATAGGAAACATGTAGGCAGTGTCCACTTTCAGTTAATTACTTGAAATAAAATGTTAAATAGCATAACCAGTAGAATTTTTGCAATTCTTCCACTGCTCATAACATTGAAATTTACTGTTGTAGAATCTTAATCTGTGTTGAAGTATTCCCAAATTACAAATTTCTTTTATTCTCTTAAAAGAATGTCCCAGAAAAATGTTAGAAAATTACAGAACTTGTAAAACAAAGTGGATCCATCTATTTCCCAAAAATTCAGTCGGTTGAAAAATCTGTTGCATTAGTTCTGTTAAATTAAAAATGATTTTGTGAATTCAATATTCGATAATATTCTAAAATATTGCTGATTTGCAAAAGTGGCTTCCCAATTGTTGAAATCTTTAACTGTTCTATGTATTTAAATCAAAAATCCCCAAATATTCCCAATTTGCAGCCTCTCAAATGTCAATATTTTTCATCTTTTCAGTTTAATATCATTAGAAACTGAATATTTTTGGGTTTTGGCATTATGTTATAGTTTAGGAAATAACCTTTATTTACAGGTCACTTTTATATTCACCACCTCCTCAGGATTATTTCAGTGGATTATGTTAAAGGATAGTAGTGAATTAAAAAGTTGATTGATCCTCAGTGTAATTTCTTGTAATGTGCTTTCTTCTTTCCATCCAGATTATAATCTTTAGTTTTTGTGAGGTCCAACATGCTCTTTCCCCGTTTTTTTTTGCCTCCGGGGATCTCACGTCTGTTCAGAGGGCTGAAGTGCTCAATCCCGGGCCTGGAGAAGCTCTAAATGACTGGTATTGAATCAATTAGCTGCCTAATTGGGCTGAGATAAAGACTCCATTCCCTTATCACTGGCCCCACCAGCCTTTACAGATGGCACAGGGGATCTCCCAGCGGACGAGCCAGGAGGTCAGAGCGAAGCTGCTGATGCTTTTTGCAATTTCACTATTAATAAAGAAAGAGGAGGTTTATGCTGTAAACATCATGTAGGAAGAGTTGAATATGTCTCACAAACTTCAGGTCAAGTCAAGTTAAAATTTTTGTTTTTATTAACAGAACATTATAGGACTTTTAAACATAAATTGCTAAAGTTGATAAAGTTGCATTTCCACATGGTCAGCATATAAGCAGACTTTCTAGTCTGCATTGTTGGTTGGCTGTAACAAAAGTTTGAAGCTTCTTTCAGCTAGCTGGCATTTGAACACTAAACAAACATTCAACACACATTGGATCCCTGCTGTTGCTTGCTAGCTTTTGGCTAACGTACAAAATTCTGGCAGTTTGGCGGGAAATTAATAAGAATGATTCAGCGTCAAACTTTTGTGGCGAAGACAAATTGAACATTTTTTTCGTACTGTTTTGTTGGCTTGAATGAAATGATTGAACTTTTCTCTATCTCTTAAATACATGTTATAAGTCCAGGATGGTTTTTATAGTAATTGAAACACAACAAAGTATGATGGCGTTTAGCATTTAGCCAGTTTCGTTTTTACATCTCTGCATTAATTATTCAATTCAAGTTCTTTCAACTCAAATGCTAAAGGCAGCAGAGAAACAAACATTTTTAATCAGCCTAAAACATTTTGCAGTGGACTAATGTTGAGGTGAATTAGTGTGACACAACAGACACTGGATGAAATCTTTTTAACCTCGGTAGCTTTGTCTGGAGGACAAGTGGTCTGGAGGACGATGTCTGCTGTCACAGTCGTTTCTTTGGCTTTTTATGCAAAGCTCATTCTGATAAAAAAAAATGAGACAGTTCCTGTACCGTCCATTTGTACTGCATGTAAGTGTTTGTGTTTGTGTGTGATGGATTACACCACCATTTACATGATTGTACAGTGAAACCTCCCACAGCAACAGCAGCATGTAAGGACACATCTGTTACCCTGCATCCACTGGGAGAGGTGTGTAATTTGAGTACTGGATTTTTACCATTTGTATAATCGAGCAGAGAGCAAGCTGCTTTGTCCTCACAAGGACAGAAAGTAAGTGATAACCTGAAGATCATTTGTAGATCAAATGACACATTCAATCACATGTGGGTGTCACTTTATTCAGCACAGGCTTGATTTGTCCTTTAGCAAGGCGCATGTCATCAATACACACAACAGTCCATTATTACCTCAGCTAATGACACAGTGGAGCCTCTCATACCTGCCGCCTCCTGGTGCTTGTACCATCAGTTTTCCAGACGCCGGCTGAGCTTTGCCCCTGTTTCGGCGAGCTAACGGCAGAAACAGTGAAACCTTTGGTGAGTGAGCGATGGCGAACAGCTGCCGCTCCCCACAGGAGCAGCGACCTCACCACCTGTCGGCAGCAGATTCAGGGACGTGACCCGAAGACCTCGGCCCGCTTTATAGTCACAGCTCAAGTTTAGGAAGAGCAGAAAAAGATGAAGGTTGATGGACAGTGGCAGCAGACCGACACTGAAGACTTGAGATGATATCTGGAAACATTAAAGGAAACTTAAAAGTGTCAAAATAATTTTTCCCTAAAATGACACAAAAATAACATTATTCTTAATTGCATCATAGATAAACAAACCAGATCCTCAAGCAGGTGATCTTTTAAACAATAGTTTTAAATTTTTAGAAAATGCATTAAGAATATTGATAATTTCATATGCGTATAGTAAACATAATGTCACAGCAAACAGTCTGTTAGCTTAGCTAGCTTTGTTATTTCCTGAGCACAGATATTCAAGTAGGAAAAATTAAGGACATTATTTTAAAGATCCTTTTTCTCAAAAGTTCTTGTTCACTTGAGGTTTATTGGTAAGTTTACTTCTTTGTTTCGTTGCTTAAGTTAGATAAGAAGATCAATACCACTCTCATATTTAGACTTTAATAATAAGTTGCAGCCAGTTAACAAGTTTAGCACAAAAACAGAAACGAGAACAAAAGAGCCAGAAACTTCCTTTATCCATCAAATCTCATTTGTTTGCTTCATGCAAAAACAAAGACAGAAAGTGATTTAACAGGTGGTTATAAACAACACTACTACAACAGCAGTCGCCTGTTTTCAGCCTTCAGTCTCAGTCTTTGCTCAGTTCAGTTAACCAGCTGCTTCTGGTTACTTATTACAGTAATTAGTGTGCAGACGTGACCCTTATATTGATCCTCTATTTAACTTTGGGCAAGAAAGCACATAAGCATATTCGCCCATAAGGTCAAATTGTTGCTTTAAGCTGTGATTTTTGCAGCTCGACTGAACCAACATTAGCTGCGAGAACAAGAGACGGAGAGAACAGAAATAACAGCCTTCATCAGTATTTCGGGCAGACGTCTCAATTCAGTCAAAACAGAAGCGCATACCATAAAATTAAGTTTAAAACAAATTAGAGGCGATTGCCGGCAGAGAAATGAATGTCTCATCATTGTTGATCTGTGTGTGTGTGTGTGTGTGTGTGTCCTCTCATCATTATCTTGTTTAAATTGGTGTCAGATTTGACTTCAGATGCGAATTAACACGAGCAATCCTTGCATTAAATGATGATGAGCTGCAATTTGGGATTCTGTATAATGGTCTGTGGTGTGATTGAAGCCTCTAGTTGCTGCTCACTTCAAAGTTTCGTTGCTTTGATACGAACCACGTAACGACACAATGCACCTGGTTGCACGAGTCAATTAGCAGTGATGGACGCGCAGTTCAGTGCTGTGAGTATTGTGATGCCTGGTCTTTCTCTGATGCACCATTTTTCTCTTGATCTGATTGCCGTGGATCTGTGCTGCGTGTTGCACACCTGCCTCATGATCTTGCATCAGTCCTGGTGGGGGGTTAACAGTTTGCCCCTCCGGTCTAAAACCTGCTAAATCTCTTCCCTGTTGTCAGCAAAGTCTCCAGGTTGGCTCTTGGCTAATGTTCAAAGTGCACGAGGCTCTCTTTGAATACAGATGACACAATTAATACTGAAATTGGAGAGGGATTACCTTAATATGTCAGGAGACTTCTAAAATTAGAACGGTGTGACACTGATGCTATTCCCCATGCAAGAAGTGGATTTAAGTAAAGATTATTATGTTATCACAAAAACACCCCGATGACTGTTTGTCACAGGTGACCTGCAGGATTCAGTCAGTGAGTCGCAGATATGGAGGCATGCCTGTTTTTGTATTTGTCTGTGTTCCTTCATGTGTTTAATTGCAAAATCTTAGAGGTGTGCGCTCCTCCTTTTCACTCCTCCTAATAAGGAACGAGTTTAAATATCTGCAGGAAAACCACAAACACATCTTACTTACATTGCACGCTTTTCTTTCACCACTTATCTCTCCGAGTCCAGTCAAAGCCCGAGT
This sequence comes from Acanthurus leucopareius, assembly GCA_029814765.1. NCBI lineage: Eukaryota > Metazoa > Chordata > Actinopteri > Acanthuriformes > Acanthuridae > Acanthurus > Acanthurus leucopareius. Next base: position 5,949,508 of record JAQMCX010000015.1, read on the forward strand.
ACGGCACTGGACCTGGAATTGGTGGTCAGGGATACAGGCAGATGGGTGTTCACCTCCCCGCCTGCTCCACCAGCCATGGCACAAATGTCACGACTCAGAGGGCCTTCAGTTGCCTCAGTACCACAGAGAAATCACACTGGCACGGATGAATAGATTTAATTCAAATGGAAGCCCAGTGCTATTCATGCATTCGCAGACCCCGACTTCATTAAAGCTCCACTTCTTTCTGGGGTCACGAGGAGGAATGTCAGAGGCAGGGTGTGACATGATAATGAAGGTTATGAAGAGTTAATGCACTTTCTATATTAGTGGACTTCCTTTGTGATTAAAAAATAGTCATTTCAAGTTGGGAACTCGAGTTATTGAGGCTGGAATCATAAAAGATTCACCCGCAGTTGATTGAAGACACCCGTGGTTACGTTGGTGCAGAGTTATTATGGTTAAGCATTTTTTAATTTTGAATTTTATTTAGTTTCAATTTAATTTATTTTAGTTGTTTCAATTCAGTTTGGTCTTAGTTGTTTGGTTTGTCTTTCCAGAGTTGGTTTTCTTGTTTAAATTAGGTTTATTTTTAAAAAAATGCTCAGTTTTACTTAAATTTTTAATAGTTTTAAATTTTAGATTTATAATAATGTGGGGTTTTTTGTCAGGAGCAAGATTTTAGAGATATTAAGTACTTAATAAAACACATAAAATACTTTAAAGGTCAGAAAAGTTGTCACTTTAAAATAAATTAAATGTGAGATGTGAAAAAATACATCTTTGTTTTGTGTTACAGAGATATGTTTATATTAGCATGCTAACAAGCTAGCCCCAACTCTTCCTCCCACAAGCCTGTTTTCTTAACTCATCGTAAAAAACACATTCTGCAAATTAAATGGCGATAAAAGAAAATTAAAACTCACCAAAACTATCTTGGTTTGTCAGTCCACCATTCACTCTAACAGCAGCTCTGGTTTGGTGAAAATAAACTTATATTAAAACCCTTATCAACGGAGTCAGGTGCTAAAATCCGGGCTGGTGATGCTGACTCTCGTTACTCTTCCCCTTCACAGCTCTCATTTCCCAGTTTGCTGTGTCTTCACTTCCTGGTCGAAAATGCTGTAAATCTTTTTTGTCATGTAATCTTTGTTGTCAAACCGGCCTCGGCTGGTTTTACAAGCTGTGCTCAGTCCTGGTGCAGCATGTTGGAGGCTGCAGGAACTGGTCAGCTAGGAGGGTTACAGCTAACCAAGCTAACAAGCTAACAGCAGCTAGTACCTTCAGCAAAGAATATAGTGAGCTCTGGTTATTTGACATATTTTCCTTTTTTTCTAAAAGACGCAGATGCCTTGTTTGCATTGTCATTGTATTACAGAGAAGAAAGAATGGGATCCTTTTCTGTCTTTGCTCGCGCAGAGCTAACTGTCAAAGCAGCATTGATTGTATCAACATGCAATTAAATGGTAATTCAGCGATGCAGCGTTATTGTGGGAAGCACTGCATGAACGGTCCCTTTAATTATCCCTGATTGTGATTATAACCTTGCATATTGACGCTGGGCAGATCCATCTTTATGTACGTTGTTTACCCAACTTTTCATGAATCAAGACAATGGCGGATCTTGGGTGTATACTTACAGCACCGCCTCCTGAGTGTGGAGGTCAGAGCTGACTTTCTCTGCTGTGATTACTGTGGTGTTGTACAGTACTTAGTGTAAGATGTGAGACGACGTGTTGGTGATTTACTGTGTCTTTACTCTTCCTTCAAGGACGGAGCCATGAAGTAGGACTGCTTCAGCTTTCTCTGCTGCTGCTGCTGCTGCTGCTGCTTTATTCTTATCCACATTTCCTCGGCATCAAGCTGGTGCTTTCAGTTGATAGGGGGGGGGGGTTACAGGGGCAGCTGTGCACAGGGGAATGGCAATAAAGGTTTCACGGATTGTTATCAAATTAGATTCATCCTCTCCTCCTCCGAATTGCCATGATGCTGCTTTTAAACAAATACATCTCATTCCGTCAGCCTAATGTGATTTATGTTGCAATCTCTCCCGCCCCCCCACCCTCCCAGATTGAGGTCGCGGTTGAAGGACGGGACCCGTCACTTTGGGAATGACAAGAGCGTTTACGTCAAAAACACACCCCACATGCCTTCAGTGCATCTCCCTGCCGCCGGTGGCCTCGCCGCGGAGGCAGAGTCGCAGCCAGCGAGATTGTTGTCTAGTAACGGTTACCATGGATGCCACACTCTGTCAGGGGCTTAGGTGTAACGGATTTAAATTGAACTGTTGAATTTCGAGCTTGCAGAGAGGGAATTTGGGGGGAAGGAGGAGGACGGCTGTGGAGACAGAGGGAGGAAGGAGCGACAGAAATAGTCTGAGCATTAAAAAAAAAAAAAAGAAGAAGAGTGAGAGGTGGAGAGAGACAGACACAGTCAACCAAAGAGACAACGAGCCACAGATAGAGGAGAGGATGAGGAGGGGGGGAAGGTTGTTCTGAAAGCCCTCAGCATCTGTGATGAGGAGCTGGAGGAGCAGTAATTGTTCCTGAGAGGTGTGTGGGGGCTGCTCTCCTCGTGGAGATATGGACGAGCCTGCCATGCCCGTGGCACAGCGCGGTGTCAGGCTTGTCCTCACGCTCAGGTGAGGGCCAGCAGGGACACCAACCTTCCATGTGGGCTCTCATTAATGTCCATGTCAGCGATGACCTTCTCAAACCCCCCTGAGAAAAACCTTCGCTCCTCTCTGACACACCCAGCGCTCCAAGGGGGGGAGGAAGTCAGGTGCTTTGCTTCTTCCTCTCAGTGGTGGAAGTCCGTCCCTTTCGTGCCGGTCGGCTCCCAGTGATGATTTGATTTATTTTGACCGGGACAGTTTATTTCTGGGTGGCTCAGCAGTGGCCTCAGAGGTGTGAATTGGAGTGTGTGTGGATGTTTGTCCATGTTGCTGCTGTGAGCAGCTTCGAATGGATCGCTGAAAGCAGCTACCGGCCAAAAGACCACAGCCTCAGTTTGAAGAGACTGTTCACATTGTTTGCTAGAAAGTTGCAGAGCTCCATTAAAAAGTAATTACATCCAGATCACATTTGTCCTTTGTCCTTCACACGCGACCTTACCAAAACTCTCAGAGATACCAGTTACTAATTGTATCAAAATAAGGTCTGATTTCACAAAAAAGACATTAATTGTCTATAGTTGTGCTATGAAGTCTTTTTTTTCTGGGTGCATCCCCATTTTGTGTATCGCATGCAAATGCATATAGACACAGGTGGCAGCAGCAAGCCAAGATATGCTGCAATGTGCCAAAAAAAGCAGAGAAGAAGAAGACTGCTAGCAGGTACACAGTAATGTACACAGTGCAGGATTTGATACACTTGAAAGCAGCAGTTATTTTCCAATAGTGTTTGACTCTGGACATTCCCATGAGCCTCAGCTGTACTTAGTTTTTTAGTGCTTATTTGCAAATGACAGCATGCTAACATGCTAATCTGCAATGGGAACATTGTATCATGCTAAACATCAGCTTGTAAAAACTGATTATTGATGGTTTGTTGGCAAGCTAACATTGGCAGATTGTTGATGAGGCTAACAGTAGCATTTCAATAAAACACAGTAACATTAGGAAAGAAATATAAGTAAGAACAGAGGTGACATTAAGAAAAAAGAATTGCAGCTTAGGCTTTCTCACACTTTCACACACAGTTCCCAGTAATTTACTCTGATGAGGCCAGTGTTTTTTAATATTTATTCAGCTACATTCATGAATTTTTCCATCTTTTGCCTTCTCACACATGCCATAGTAAGCTAGGATCAAAGCGACGATCCAGTAGATGCTGGTAATGAAACATTTATGGATGCTTAACACCACAACCTTCAACAGAAACTCTCACTATTTCAAGAAACATCCCTGTGTTTTTTTATGTATTCATTAACAAATTTGCAAGAAAAGTTATGTTTTTTTTACTAATAGTTAACAAGTCACAGGGTCACACGCCTCATAAAAGGAGTCGTAATAGTTTAACTCACTTCACTTTAAAGCATCTTTCGTCAGATGGGCAGACTCTACATGTTTGCCCTTTTCTCTAAACTTCATTCCCTGCTCCCATTTCACAAAATATTTCTACACATTTCTGTAATAGAATGGATGTGTAAAAGAGAATTTTAATGGTTTCCTTTAATATTTCTTACAGCGGGCTGTAGTGCTCGTATAGTATCTGTGCAGGGGAATGTCAGCATGGATCTGATGTCACAGGAGGCGAAACGAGTCATTTTGCATCTCTCTCAATGTCTCGTTCCTATGTGGGAGTCTTGTGGGGCTTTACATGTGTGTGCCCAGGGGCTTGTTTGTGTAATAATCCATCCATGTGACATGAATATGTGGGTAAAAGGATGAAGGGATGAATTTATTTCCCCCATGTACCCTTTACAGAACAGTCACATGAAAGTCACCGCTCCTCACTGCCAGAATAAACAGCCTTGTGAGTCTTAAAAAGTGTTTATTATTGTGTCAACAAAAGACTTACATCGCTTGATCATTTGTTTTAATTGTGTGGCAACACACTTCTGGAGGATGTCCCATTTAGGAACAAAATTCTTTAAATACACACGATAAAATATTCATACCCAGGCTGTCTCGTACCCAGAGGGTAAGACATGAAAGTATTACCAAAAAAAAAAAAACTAACTTCCACTGCAGTCCTCAGTGGAAAATGGATAATAGTGTTGAAGTTATTAATGTTGCATATGATAAGTGGATATTGAGGGCTTCAGAAGGATCCTTGGGGCCTCGCCTCTGTGCAAAGCCTATGAGACGACTCGGAGGCGGCCGTGGCTCTCTGTCTGCGCTCCCTCGGCTGAGCCGGGCTGTTAATCAGAGCTCAGGGTTACATCACTGATGTCAGCACAGCGACCACGATACATCACCACGGCGAGCAGCCGAGAGACGCTGCACTCCACCCCCCTGAACGCAGCACGATTACAGCATCTCCAGAGAGAGAGAGAGAAACCCCCTGCTGGAGTGTTTACATGAGTGTTTCTGCATGTCGAACATATGAGGGAGCAAGTATTCAGAAACACTCAACGGATATTAAAATAAGGCGCTTCAGTAAGGAACAGCGAGCAAGAGGCTAATTTAAAATAAGAGCTTTGGGATAAAGTTTAAAATAAAGCTTTAATTGTTGTTGTTATTGTTAATATATTATTTTAATGTTTAGAGGTTTGATGGCTTCCAAGACAGATGCAGGTCCTCACAAGTATAGTGATGCTTATAGTCAGTGGAGGGAAGAGTTTTCAGATGCTTTTTTTAAGCCAATGAACCAATAAAAACTTACAATTTAAACTTAAATTAACAACATTTTTCTAGCAGTAATTCCTTAACATCTATGGTATATCAGGATAAAAAAATTGAGACTTTACATCTTAAGAAGAAAGAAAGAAAATAAAAGAAGCTTTCATGTGTTTAAATGCCTAAATTTTAAATCTAATGCAAAGTAACTAGTAACTTGTAACTACAGTAGAAGTCCAGTTCTTACTTTCTCTCCATCACAGCTGAGAGTGTGTGAATAATAAAAATACTGAACCTGTTGATTAATAACTCATTAACTGGTGAACCACGTAAATACCTGTGTGTGTGCACAACTCTTAGTGTGTATGTGCTTTTCACTCTGTGTCTTTGTGCATAAAGTTGGTCTGATGACATCATCAGTGTTTGTAATCTGCTCTCTGATTTCATGCTGCTGACACAGCAGAGAGGCTGATGTGGCTGCAGATCAAACACACTGTTAGCAAGTAGAGGGAGCTCGTCTCAACTCGGTCCACACAACGAAACTCAAAGCAACACAATGCAAGCAAACGCAACGCAGCACAGCGTCACATCTGGACTGGATGAATCAGGAAAAGGAGGAGAGTGAAGGTCAAGAGGGCAACAGGAAGTGAGATATGCATAAAAAAAACAGCACATAAATAAATATGGAGGCAGAGGGGAGAAAACTTGTGAAAGACAGACGTGGCCCTGTGACATTTATTTCAACTTTTATATAAAATAATAAATAATAATGAACTAACAGCGTTTTCCTTAAAAATGTAGAGTTGAATTAATCTTCATTCTACAAAAAGCCCAGCTCTTAAACCGCCGGGGGGCACAGAGTTACTGCAGGGGGGGGTGAGCAGAGGGAAAATTATGGAGTGAAACAAGATGAGTGAACATGATTTATGCTGGGAAAATAAAACAAACGAGAAATTACTGATGCAGTGGTGCTGACCTTAATTTCACTAAAATTCAGCTCCTATCATCTTCTCTTAGCTACTTTTCCTGCTATTGCTAATGTTGATTAAAAATATGGGAGGGGGTCATGACCTTTCCATGACCTCTGAAGGGTGAGGGAGGGGCGACATGACAGAAAAAGCTTGAAAAATACTGATTTAAAGGGAAAAGACAAAAAAATGCTAAGTGTTTGTATGGATTGAGGACAAATTCAGGGTCAGCCAGGTTAACTGCAGGTCATGACCTCATCAATAAAACAGGTTCAACCACATCAGTAATTTAGATTATTTGAAATGATTCTGTTAATTAAGGCTGAACCCAAAAACAGACGTTTGTCCAAAAACACAAACAGAAAAGACATTTCAGCAAAGGTCGATTATGGTGAGAGCTAAAACAGTGAGTCATTTAACAGCTGGACAGGAATTATTTATTCACTACTTATATCTTGATAAATAATTGGTTATTTTTTTAGAAATTTCTGAGCAATAATGGCAAAATTGTGCTACTTCCCACCTTTTGATTGTGAGGATTTTCTATTTTTTCTCTAATATGATTATAAACTAAACATCAGTTAGTTTTAAACTATTAATGGAAGACAAAATATGTGAAGACATATCATTGGACTCAGAAAAAATACGATAAATGCAACATTATGTACTCCAAACGAACCAGTTGTTTCAGAAAACTGTCAAGAGATTAATTGGTAATTGGTAATTAATTGTGGAATTTCCCAAATTGGGATCAATAAAGTACATCTATCCATCTATCTATCTAATGAAAATAATTTTAAGTTGCAGCCTTAGCAGGCATATTTTTTAAAATAGTCAATGTAGTAATTGATTTTGATACCTTTTATTTTGAAAAAGTGAGCATTTCACCAAACTAATGATCGGTATCACTTAAAAAAAACCTCTGGGATACAGTTTCAGCCACATCACTCAAAAGTATTAGGAACCAAAACCAAAGACAAACAGGAAAATGGAGGGATGAGGAGAGAAGTATGAAGCCATGTGAGAGAGACAGTGGAAGGACAATAGAAAAGGAAATTAGGGATGAAGAAATACAGGGAAAGAGATTCAGAGAGGAATAAAAAGCAGTGGAGGGAGAATCACAGGAGATTAAGGCAGGAACGAAAAAGAAACGAGACTCTTGTTAACATGAGAAAGTGTCCCGTGTGAAACGCAGCATATGGACCAATTAGAGGCGTCTCCAGTGCGTCCAGAGGCAGGCTGTGTGCGTCTGCAGGCTTCCCCGACCAGCCGACAGAGCCCAGATGCAAATGAGAGCAAATATTGAATCTAATTATGAACAAATTTCCATGCATACATTTTATTTTCACATGACCTTCTTAAAGAAATAGTTAATTATTGGGGAAATATGTACAACTACTTTATGAATGAGTGAGATTAGAAGATTTAAACTACTCTCATATCTGAACTTTGAATGCAGGTAGCATTCGATTAGCTTAGCTTAGCTTAGCATAATGCATGGAGGTAGGTGACATCCTAGCTTCTGGCTCCTCAAAACTTCACTGAAGAACATAGTACATCTTGTTTACTTAATCCGTACAAAAGAAATTAAAAGTTGTAGTTCTATAATAAAGATAAACAAGAGAGCTCATGTAAAAACATATTAAAAAATAAGATTTTGTAAAATAATCACCCTCATAGTTTCCCTCTGTTTTTATTATCTGTTCGCTAACCAACTGCTGGCTGTTGCTTCATATTTAATGGACCGACATGAAAGAAAAAGACATCAATCTTTTTTTTTAATCAGTCTCTTTTGGCAAGAAGTTTATTTCAAAATAAGAAAATATAACTTTCAGAGAGCTGGAAGAAAATTACTGCAGAAAGAAAAGAGGTGCAACATGTGGTCATTAGACTGAAAAAAAAGCACGTTTAACAGCTCCGTTTGTAATGTTATTACACTTAAATGTGTCATTTTCAAAGGTACTTTACTAAAAATAAAAGCAGAAAGTGGATCAAGCCTCAGCTTCTTTTTGCTCTGGAAGAAAAACAGTGACTTTTTCTTGCTTTGTGCTGCAAAGTAAAAACCGCCAGATTTCAGGCTAATCTCAACCCGCTGGCATACAATAAGAAAAAAAGAAAAAAAATGTTGTGACTGGTAGCATCTGCCAATTTTCTTGGCAATGATTGTATTTGTTTACAGTAATAACCCTAATATCTCAGAATGAATGTGTAAAAGATTCATTGATGTCAAAATGCTGCATGTAGCGGCTTTAATTAGCTCAGCGAGATGAAAAACACGACTTTTCAGCCGTGAAAGACCTTCATCAGGATGCTCGAGTGAAATCATCCAGCATTCAGTTTAAACTATCAGTTCATTCAGTCTAGCAGCGCCGCCTCAGAAGATGAAGTATGGCGTGTACTCGCCGTTTTGACTCCCTCTGATTCCACGCCGTCAGAGACATGGATACGGCATAACAAGATGATGGACGCGTTACACAGGCTGCATATTGAAAGATAATAAAGGCAGCTGAAGCATCCGTCTTTGTCATCTGGTTTCTCTCACAGGCCGACAGCCTTTGTGTGTGTGTGTGTGTGTGTGTGTGTGTGTGTGTGTGTGTGTTTGGAGCGAGTCGGAGCGGCGTGGTCGCTCAGCTGCAATCCTGAACTGTTATTATTTAGCACATCACTCTGAGCTGCAGGAAACACCCTGATTGTGTGCTGAGATCCCGGCGCAGCTTGTTTTCCCTGCACAGTTTGTGCTGGAGCGTCTGTAGGTGGATGTACAAATATGGGTATAAATATCCTCAGACACATATTTATGTGTGTGTCAGTGTGTGTGTGTGTGTGTGTGTGTGTGTGTGCCTTATGAGTGCTGATGACTCATCCTCAGTACAGTAGATTGTCTTTGTAATGAAGCTTCATGATTGGACAGTTGCAGAAAACAGAGAAACATCACTCGTCCGTTTCCGTGTCTTCATCTCTGCAGACATCCGTCCTTTTTGTCCCTCTCTTCCGTTCACTTCTCCCTTAAAACTTTCACTCACTTCATCTGCTCTGTTCTTCAATACTTCCGTGTTAATTCCCTCCATCCTTTCATCCTTTCTTTCCTCTGGTATTTTGCACCATCCACTCTTCTTTCCGCCCATCTTTCCATGATTTATCTATAACTTGGGATCTTTTCAGGATATGAAATCCACCTTTTTCCATCCGTCTTGCATCCCTTTCCCTCCGTTTATTCATTTGTGTGTCCAAAGATCAAATGTCTTTGAGGTCCAATCCCCATCCGCCGTCTCCATCAGTGTGTATCTCTTGCATCCTTTTACCAATCCTTGCATGATTGGTTCTTCCATCCCTCCTTTCCCGCATCTTCTGGCCCCTTTTACCCCTTCAACCATCCTTCCAAACTTAACAAGATTTCATCCGTCCATCCCTGTCTTCCCTCTGACTCCCTGCACATCAACTAATTAATTCATCCATATCCCATCTTTTCTGTTACCTAAGTGCAGTCGATTCACCATCCTTCCATAACTCAAACTCCTTCCTTCTCCCATCTCGTTATCCCTCCATTCCCTTCCTCTCCTGCCTCCACCAATCTCTGCATCCTACCATCTCTCAATCAATTATCCATTCATCCATGTTGCCATTCTTCTGTCCCTCCGTTAATCTATTTACCATCTCTCCACTCTCCATCACTTTCTTTAATATTCTACCAATATTTAATTCTTATTTCCCCCAATTTATCCTCTCGCTCCTCCTTCATCACTCCATTTCCTTGTCTATTCTTAAATCCATCCACCAATTTATCCATTTGCCTTCCTACATCCACCAAATTCTTAATCCATTTATCCATCAACTTCTCCTGTCCAACACTAACTAGTACCTTCATTTGTTCATCATCCCTGCATCACCCCTCTTTCATAACAACCATTTTTTATCCCTCTATTCCTTCTTCCAATCCCTAAAAACTCTTTTTATTCACTATTCCATTCCATCCGCCATCTTTCCCATCTATTCCTCCTGTTCTTCCTCCACCATTCCCTCCACCAGCTCTTGTTTCTAGCCCTCTATCGCTCCAAAGATCCATTCTGCCATCTCCTAATTCCTTCTTTCAGGCATCCAACAGATTCTTCCGACTTCCACACATCTTTCCTTCCCTGCATCCGTCCACACATGCAGCTCCGAGGCCCAGATCCGACCAGAATAGCCCTGATAAGTCAAATGATGATTCTGTCTTAATGAGCTGTGGAGAGAGAAGGCGTACATTAGCGGCGTATTGACGCTGTGACTCAGGGCCCAGCTGTGTGTGTGTGTGTGTGTGTGTGTGCTTGTGTGTGGATGCATGCGTGTGTGTGTGTGTGTGTGTGTGTGTGTGAGCCACAGAAGGACTCACTCTTTTGTAACGAGACAGATCTGATTCGGCCGAGCGCGCAGGAGAACACGCTGATGATGACAACGGTTAAACACAGACACCCCACATTCACACACACATTCACACACACACTTTCAAACACACACACGCACACACACACTCCTCCACCCCTCCAATTACATCCCTTTGGTTAATCTTCCCCATCGCAATTGTACTGCTGGCAGAATGACAACCTTCTGGGTTGTGAGTGTAATCGGTATCATGAGTCTGCTTTTGAAACACTGACGTTCGTGTGTGTGTGTGTTCGTGTGTGTTTGTGTGTTCGTGTGTGTTTGTGTGTGTGTGTGTGTGTGTGTGTTCCTTCGTCAATATGGGATATACTGAGTGTGTGTATATGTGAGTGTCTTCTGTGTAAGTCTTGCATTTGCGAGCTTGATGTATAGATTTATTCTTCCGTCTGTCTGCTACTTTTCTGTCGAGATGAAACTATTAGTTGATTAATCTGTTATTGGTTTTAATTGAATTAAAAAACGGGACCCTGTGGAGTTGAGTTGTTGTTCACAAACAGTTCTGTTTACAGTCTTTGTTTCTTCACAACAATCACTGTGTGTGTCTCTGAGGCTTAACAAACATATTAAATGTATTTTTTTTCTGATGATATCGCAGAACCAATTTTTTATCTTTACATCTTATTCAACTTAAAGAAACTCAACCCCCTTTGTTTGTTTAAATAAAGCTGTGAAATTGGAGAGTCACTGGTTCTTCAAAGTTTTCCCTTTTTAAATATTTTATTTAAACTGTTTCCTCAGTTATTTATCATAAAAACGAGGGACTCTCTTAGATGTTGATCACAGTTTCTCTTACAACCAACACTATTAATTATTTAACCTTTTTTTGAGAAATTAATTCAATTTGCAGAGCAATAGAATTCAAAATACTACAATTCCCATGAGCCTCAGCCAAATTTTTATGGAGCAAAAGGTAAGTCGAAGGCTCAAATTTGAGCAGTAGCAAATTTTAAACCCTTCATCTTTTGAATTTGAAAAGTTTTCTAATACTAGCACATATGACAGAATAATCAGCCCTCTGACTGGCTTTGTTTCCCGCCAAAATGCACCATGGGAGTCGTAGTTAAATAGTTTTTATGCATGCAGGCTTCTACCTTGACTTTTACATTTATATATTTCATCTCTTGTCGATCTTTTGTGTCGATAAGTCAATTTGCAATACTTCATGTGAATTCTGTTAAAGTGCTCCAATAATGTCTGAGGGAAAAAAGGAAGTTTACGTCAGGAGTCGGTGCTCAAAATAGCTCCTCCCACTTTGTATCCATAGCGACAACTCCATTGATGGTGATGTTAACACAAAAAAGTGTGGCAAGAATGTTTAAAGTTGGCTGAACTTTTTCCAGAGAAATAGCAATGCATTATCTTAGTTAACCAATAAACAAGCGATTTAAAGATATCTACTTGGGCTTTAAATGTATAATATATAACATTTTTGCATAAAAACTTTCAAAATCGACTGTATTTTTGTTTTAGCTTTCGTTGAGTTGAACTGTAACATGAATTAAACTTATATTCATCACCTCACCTGTGAAAAATTGCAATGAAATAAACAAACTACCAAATCCAATGATCCCACGCTACTTCTAAACATTATCAAACCACTACTTTTATTTTCGTTGTTTTGATAGAGAGAACTCTAGTGGCAAAAATTATATATTGTGCAATTAAGAAGCTGTGAAAAGCAGTTTTCAATATTTTACATATTACATTTTATTAAAAACATCCCAAAATTTTTAGCGTACTCATAGAAAGTAAATATTATCATCAGTTTTAACCTTCCTGTGCTTCCATGTATCTCTATCTATGTTCTTTTCCGTTGTCCGTATGTTCCGTATGTTTCGTATGTTCCATATGTGCCTCCGTAGTTTGTCTATATCTGCTCCTGTTGAATTCGATATGAGTGTGTGTGTGTGTGTGTGTGTGTGTGTGTGTGTGTGTGTGTTTGGCGCTCCCTCGCAGGCCTCTGCTAAGTGACAAACTGTTATTGCTGACTGGGGCACGGACACTCAGACTCACCACAGCTGGGCTTTACACCACACTTGGCTTCGGATCAGCACGGCTCGGCTCGGCTAGCACTAATGATAATGAAGCAAGTCGCCCACAGCAATTAATGCACTTAGCTACTAATGATGATTAACTGCGGACTGTATTTGATTTGGGGAGTTGATAAGCTGCCTGAACACAAACAGGTTAATTAGTATCATGTCTCGGTGAAAGGGGTTTCAGAAGGCGTCGGACCGTTCGTGTGAGATGTGACGAGCTTTGCTTCGTCCTTCAGAGCCTCTGATCCCTTTAAGACTGTGAATTTTTCGTCCTTGTCTTTTGAGTGTAAAGAGAAATTGCGATGAAGTCGTCAAGACAAAGAGTTGTCAACGTGAATCTCTGGAGGCTGAAAGGCATGAGGAGGCTTTCTTCTTCTCTCTTCATCCACTTATGGCGTATCCTGTCATGTAATGCTTCACTGGGTGACTTTTTGAGCCTCTAAATCGTATCATTTCGTTATGGTTTACACTTTGCTGGGAGCGTCTGAGCGTGTTGTGCTGCGTCGCTGATCTGCTCTGTAACTACAGCACACAAATAAACAATTTAGGCAAGTGAATCAGGAGTCGCAATCAAAACGCCAAGAAAAGGGGCGTGAAAGTTCTGAGTATCTGCATGAGGCGACTTCATCATCAGCATATTTTATTTTACATTGTGTGGACGGTTGGCTTTAACCGGTTGATTATCTCCCCTGAAGGGTTTTGTAAGTTTATCAGATGTGACTGGGGAAAATGTGAGTGAATGAATAGAAATCTGTTCGCTCACTGAATAAGTGCGTCTTTAATCACAACATCAGACGGCTCCGATGAAAACATCAGTGTTTGTAAAGCCCAAAATAAAATGCAACGGCTTAATATCTAAAAAAACCACAAGAAATCCTCCTTTAAAAACTCTTAGGATTTAAGAAAACCTAGACAAAACCTCTAAGGGGAAATTCAAGATGAGATCCCTCCTTGGATGAGTATGGGTTTGCATCTGGAGCTACAGGTTGAAAAAAGTCTTTAAAGGCACAATATGTAATTTCTACCACTAGGGGTCTCTCTGTCAAAACAATGAAAACAAAAGACGTTTTTTGATGATGTTACTTCACTCTCTGACTTGTGTTCCCTCAGAAGTTATCTGGAACCGTTTATAAAAAATCCAGATTTTAGTTCAAACATTGTTGGAAACATTAAATGTAAACACACAACTCAACAAATATATATTGAAGATATGTAGTTTTTAGATATTTTAATGCTGACATGTTACATATTATATTTTAAGAATAAACAGTTAAAATTGTGAAAAAATCGATATCACTATGTTCAAATATAGAATCTTAAAGGTCAGATAAAGTTGTGAGTTCAATATTAAAAAATAATTAAGACCAAGTACCGAAAAAATTGCAGAATGGTTTCCTAAATCAGTGCCAGTATTTGGGTTTATTAGAAGACACGTTTCTACTGGGCTTGTGAGATGGTAAAAGTCTATCATTTTTTAATCATTATGACTTTTAATTGATATAAAAAGTTCTGCAAAGTTCAGTCACAGTCTTTAAGTTATGAAACAAGCCCTTTTATGTTAACTTGTACTTTTTCTTTCACCTTTTATTTCTATTTGCTTCTATGTGCCGAGATATTTTCCGTTTATTCTGCTACCTGCTATTTAATGATTTACTGTAAGATTTCGTCTTGAATCACTTTTATAAATTGAGTCGATCATGTCTGTCTGTGCCTGAATGTGTTCAACTTTATTTCCCACTGCGAATGAAATCATTTAAAGTGAATTTTGAAAGCCGATAACCACCATGTCTCTTAATCAAATCTGCTCCTTCAAGCTAATATTGGGCTCTATTTGTCAGTCTGGTATCTTTCAGTGTCTCCAATAATTGAGACTTTAAAATATCTCAAGGCTTCTCCTGTTATTTAATGTATCTACAGAAGAGAAAAGCCTCCATTCAGACTTCCAGGAGCCTCTGAAACTCTCGAACATACTAACAAGGTTTTCAGGCCGGCTGGCAGATATTCATGGCAGGCTGAAGCAGGTTTTGTTGTTGTTGTTTATTTGCTGCCCTCCAACTGAAGGTGTCAAATAAAATCCTGTCATCCTCACCTCCGCCGTATCGACAGTGGCAACACTGGCTCTTACATAATATAGATCCCAGCAGCTGTTATTTTTCAAGGTCTGTGGATGTCCCCAACAAATGGGATTTTTTGTGAAGAAGAAGACACATTTTGACATTTGTTTTATACACAACAGAAATCTGGAGGACAAACAAATCTCACACTTATGGTAACACAGTTTTCATTATAAAACACAAAAATAAAAGAAAAGTACTTCTTTGTCCGTTACGTTATTAATTCCATTCAAAAAAATTCATGAACCCTGAATTTTTTATGTTACTTCCATATTAAAGTTGGAAATTATAGTCATTAGTCTTGTTAATTTAGGGCTTAATTTATTTGAATACAAGACTATTATTTTTATATTATAATAATGATGCAATGAACAGATAAACGTTAATGTATAAAAGTGGAATAGAAGTAAGCAGTACGAGTAGTGAAACTAGTTTTATTAGTAGTAATTGTGGTATTAGTAGAAAAAAATAGTCATACTATTATTATTAGTGGTAGTAAAAGTAGTAGCATTTGTAGTACAACTATTTTTATTAGCAATAGCAGTAGTGGTAGTAGTAGCAGTAGTTGTTGTTGTTGGTGTAGTAATGGTAGCAGTGGTTTTAGTGAAACTAGTATTATTAGGAGTTTTGTAGTGGTTGTGGTAGCATTAGTATTAAAAGACAAAGTACAACTACTATTATTACTACCATTATTTAGTTTTGGTAGTAGCAGTAGTAGTTGTTGTAGAAGTAGTAGTAGTAGTGGTAAAACCAGTATTCGTGTAAGTAGTCACAGTAGCTGTAATAGTTGTGGTGGATGTATTGGTAATGGTAGTACTAATATTCTGCGTGGCTGCAGTGGTAGTATTCTTATGAAAAGGCCTGACATTGTGTCCTGAGTTCGTATTGAACTCTGTCTGACGGTGAACTTGTTAAATAAGGTTTTGTGTGCAATTATTAGCTGTGAACTCGGTCGTCTGCCACCAGCTGGCTGTAATAAAAATTTGAGTTAATGTTATGCTCATAGCTGGAGATCATGACGCAAAATATCCCACCATTTTGTTGATTTCCATCGGATACATTTCCCTTAATAAACCTCGATCGTGTTTCCGTGCCCATAAAGAAACTACAAAGTGCCATATTCATCCCACTAGCTCAGTCAATTGATTAATCAGTGCCACGTATATTGCACCTCGGGGGGTCGATACCCAGCCATTCTCTGCTCCCATCACATTTTTCTCCTCCTTATCAACCTGTTTTCTTCCTTTTTCTGTTGCTCATCGCTTTTTCTGTTTTTCTCCATGCCTCACCCCTCCTCTCCTCTTCCTCCCCCCTCTCCTCCACAGCTCTGTTGTTAGCTGACGGTAAGTTGAGTCGTCTTTCCTTCCTCCTCCTCCTCCTCTGAGCATCATCACTAACATCACTTTCTGCATGTGTTGTGGTTTAAGCAACTAAATAAAAGCGTCTCTGAATTCACTCAGACGACGAGTTTCATTCATTTTGCAAGGTTTTAACGAAGCACTCGAGTTTGGAGTTTGATGTGAATAAACTACAAACAACACATGTTCTTTGGCTGCTTCCCTCTCTGCACTCAATGATGAGTTTTTCCACACTAATCAGCCAATAAATTAATCATAAATCTATAAATTCTGTTCTCCAGTCAAGAGCAAAGCACAGACACGTGACAAGATAAAAGAGCTGCAGTTCTGAAATGAGAAAATTTAATTACCTTTTGCAGGATTGTGTTAGTATTTTTTTTTTTGTGTGTCATGTGGCGGTGCAGCACAGAGCAGAGGAATGGCTGGATAATCAAATTTTAAACATGAGCAAAAGAAATCCTGTCAGGACTTGAGGGTACACACTATCTTGGCTGTGTAATTGATTTAGCTTAAAAGTGTGTGTGAGTGTGCGTGTGTGTGCTGTGGCACTCATGCACTGGTATATTATGCATGCCTCCTTGTGTGTGTGAGTGAGTGCTTGCCGACACGCCCTCCTATCAAGGGGACTTGGCTGTGATCTTTAATGGCAATGTTAATATTTAATGGTAAGCGTGTTGTCAGCAAAGAGAAGCAGACTGGGACTCGAGGCTCGTATTAAAGATGACAAGGTCCCTGCACCAGGTGGCTCAGTGGGGGTGTCACACACGGAGCAGGATGAGAGGCCTTTGGATGCACAACCGCTCCTTCTTGATAGAGTTTGACAGCACAGAATTGATGTTATGGCGCTCTTTGTAGTGTGCAGTGCACTGAGGAGCTCTGTGAAACATTGTGGCTTCTTCTAAGTCTGATAGAAGGACTGATCAGGGCCTCCACGAGCCGTGGAAATCCTTTTATATTTGGAAAAAAGAATTAAAGAGGACAGACATTGGATAGAAGGCATTGAAAGTATTAAATTAATGAGCATGTATCATGTTCTTATGATGAAGATCTGTGCTAATGTGGCATTTAAAGGGTCAGTTCACCCAAAATCACCAAAAACATCATCAGCAAAGTTCATTCTTCACCATAGAATTAGTCAAAGATGTCTACTCAGTTGCCTTTTCTGGAGCTTTTAACTAGAAAAGCCTCCAGTGTTGCCAAAAATGCTGGCTCAGGTATTGGCTGTTCTCGCCACAAGGAGAAACAGCTGACCAATCAGAGCGTAGCTGCTAGGATTTAGTATAAAGATGATGCCTTCCCACTTTCTTCATTGAAAAATAGAGACAGAATAATGGCGATAGATTGGATGAGATCCTGACAGCTGCAAACAGCTGTAAGTCATGTGATGTCAGTGATGTCAGCAGGAGTCACTCACTCCTGATTGGTTAGAGCATCAGCTAACGTGAATACCATGTCAGGATCTTAGAGAGGACATGTTCAAATATAAAAAACCTCATATTATCTTCATTGAATTTCAGTAAACTGACCCTTTAAAATGCAGGATATTGGTATCATTTCTTGATTCAAAATTAAAACAAATGTTCTTTATAGACCTTGAAAGTCATTGCAAACTTCAGCACTTTGGGTAAAAGTAGAATAATTAGAAATTGTAAAAATAGCAAAGAAATAGATCTGCAGTGAATATTTGCCTTTGCACTGTTTCCTGTTTGATTGATCATGCATGCAAGTTTGTCTAACCTTTTACATATCAAAGCTGGACGGCTTCCACATCAATTTCCACAGAGAGAAACTCTTAGAAAGAGGCTAGTGAGCAGACATCTCTGCAGATAAGTCTTATGATTTTTCACTGTGCACTGATTGAGTGTGACAGATGTGACTTAAATACTGCATATAAAACAAATCTTGTCTCTTCCCTGAACATAATAAAGGCTGAATAAATTCCAACTGTTACCAGCGAGGCAACCCTCTGATGTTTTGTTTGCATGCTGTGAAGTACAACACAACATGCTAATCATCTGAGCGTACTCTTATTTTGATTGCCATCTCTTCTCGCTGTGATTTCTTTTTTCATTTCGCTCCCTCTCGCCTTCGCCCGCTCAGATGTAGCAGACAGGAAGCTGACATCAGACGAGGAGGAGGCCAGGCGGATCGCAGAGATGGGGAAACCGGTGCTGGGGGAACACTCCAAGCTGGAAGTCATTATTGAGGAATCGTATGAGTTTAAGGTGAGAAGGGGTTACGCTTCAAACAGAGCGAACGCAGCTTGATTTTTTTACAGCTGAAACCAGTGTTTTCCACGCAGTCACACAGATACTGTAACTACTTCAGCTGCCACTTTGCCTTAACAAACAGCTACATATTTCTAATTTAAGCATTTCGGTCGGAGAAATGGTTCACATGCATCCTCTAACCTCCCCAACCAGAAATACATGCACCATATTTGTTTCTGGTGTGTGGTTTTCATCCAGCAGAGATTTCTGCCGCCTGCAACTTGATGCCACTGCCATCATGTGGTGAAGCTCGGGTACTTCTTCTCTGAAGCAGCCTCCACCGATGCACGCTGCAGTCTTTGAATATGAATCATGGATGGATTTCAATCTTGTTTTTGTTTTTTTTGTATTGTGTCACACACAGAGCACCGTGGACAAGCTGATCAAAAAGACCAACCTGGCTCTGGTGGTGGGAACGAACTCCTGGAGAGACCAGTTCATGGAGGCCATCACAGTCAGTGCAGGTAATGTACAAACACACCATGTTCTCTGCTCTGACTCCAGGGGGGCTGCACAGGATTACCATGGAAATCACCATCCCTCAGTGTTTCCTCTCATGAAACAGCATCATTTTTTTATGTAACATTTGTTTACCAGGCAGTGAATGTTTAAAGTGATGCCTGGTTGGATATTTCTACAGTCGGTGTGCAAAATGTCAAGTGATGCCCCGTAGATCCAATATTTTTCAATACATTTTCATTGACAGTTTTTCCAAAAAGCAACTTTTATCAGTGGAAAGTTTAATTATCTCATCGCCTTCATGCTAATTTGGAGGCTCTTCAAAGGAATATTTTGACTTTTTGGGAAATAAGCTTATTTGCTCCCTTGCTGAAAGTTAAATGAATACATTAAAACTGCTCTCATCTCTGTAAACTAAATACGAAACTAGCCTTTTAGCTTATCTTAGCAACACCAAAAGTCTTTAAAAAATCAAACAAATGAGATATCACATGCCAGAGAGTGAGCTTTAGACGTGCTGATAGCTGGATATTGTCAACCAGATTCAGGCTAGTTGTTTCCCCCTGTTTCCAATTGTTATGTTAAGCTAACTAACCTTCTGCTGGCAGTAGCTTTGTTTAGAACAGATACATGAGTTTTAGAGTCAATTTATCCAACTCTCTGCACTCTGAAAATCTTCATTAGGAATATGGCAATTGCCAACTTGGGCCCAGAAATATTGGATTTGTGCCTCAACCACATGAGCACAAGTATTGCTCAAAAAGTATCTTTTTAGCTGTGTTACATAGTGCTGGCGCTAACTTTGCTATGCGACTCTTTTTGCACATTTACACATAAAGTTACAGTCACTGTTTTACAAGCTATAGAGGTCCAACACTCCCACAACACAGTCCGAAAACCTCCAAGGTTGCAGGTTTTGGATGGGAAGGACCTCTAGTTGCTGTTAGCCTACTCATAAAAGGTTTTTGCAGCCTTTTGATTGGCCGATTTGGTTTTGGGGGTTAGGATTTCATCACCACCTGATGGTTCAGTATGTTCTTGACCAGCTTTAATTATGTTATTGTGTTTTCTCCAGTTTTACAGTTTTAACGAACGCTCATGCACTCATGCACTCGGCCTCTGTACGAGCCTCCACAAACTCATATTACTGGAATCCTCCTGGAAAGCAAAGCTCTTAAAGCTCTGAAAATATCTCATGTACTTTAGTGGGAACTCATTCATCATGTCAGGCGACAGCAGCATCAGATCACCCTGCAGCCTGCAGTGCAGCCGCCGCTCTGTCCGCTGCAGTCACAGCCACCACGCGGTGAGCGCCGCGAAGGCCTCGGCTCCTCACTTCGCTCCTGAAATATTTAATCCAGCGGTGCTCTTTACTTTTTCATCGTGCACTTGTAGCTGAAAAATGCATGCAGCCAACATGGCCTGACACTTTGAATCAGCACAGTGTCCCTCCTGTCCGCTGAGTTTCCTGTGAGCTGCCGGGACACGGAGGACCCCCCACCCCTCCGCCTGAGGAGGGTGACCGGTTGCATTTGGGTTTTTAGCTTTTATAAAGTGACACTCCCAGTGAGTGCAGTTTGGTTTCGTGCTCAAGCTCACGTTGACAGAAGAAACAGCTGGTGAGGTGACTGAACCTGTGACCTTTAGTTTTGGGGAAAATCTCCCTGTGATACTTGGTCACTGTCAGGTCCCATCACATTCACCAAATTACTTGAATGTTCACGTGTGTGAACTCAGCCAGAAGACCAAAATTAACTGAGAATGTGTCCCAAACCAATGCTACACCAGTTTTACACAGCACACTTTGCATCAGTGGTCAATAATACTGTTTTAGCCGGTAGTGTAAACAAAAATCAACATATTTAACCATTTTATATTAAGAGGAAACAATATTATATGTGAAAAATTGCATATCAGTCAAACTGCAACATTAACATAGCATTAAATTTACAACAGATGCATCAGATAGTTTTCATAAAACTTATTATTTATATATTTTGTGAGATTGTTGTGGAAGTTAATCACCATCAGCTACCTTTTTTAATAGCTGTGAGCAGCTCCATCTTCTTTTTGCAATGCACTGTGGGACTATAGTGTCCATCAACAGTACTCCCTAAAATCAGCCCTTATTTATTGTAATATTCAAATTTCCAGGTCTGAGTTCACTTCATTTTGTCACTTCATCAAACAACAAACTCCGAACCTGCAGAATAAGCAAAAAAGTTGCACACAAAGGGAGAGTTTATTACCCATAAACTAAAAAAAAAGTCTAAAAGTGAAAGATTTTTTACTCTCAAAGTCTATTAGAGACAAATTTGAGAAAAATTTCATAAATCAAGATTTAGACTCTGCATCGTTTATTTCTCAGTAATTTTCAGGCTGAAGTGATTTGACGTCTCATGCTGAAAAATAAGTAAGTGTGTCATTTTTAAGTGAGTGTTGTTCTTCTTCCTCCCTCTCTGTCATCCCTTTATTGTCCTTTATCTTATCAATGTTTTCTAACTCTTCTCTGGCTCTTTGCCCTCTCTGCTCCCTCTCAACTTTGTGCTTCATTATCCATCTTTCATTTTTCTTTCCCTGTCATTATCTCCCCTTTGTTTTTTGTCTTCTATCTCTTTGTCCTTTTTGCTCTTTGCTTCTTTCTGTTAATATTTACTTCCGTTCCTTCACCCCTTCCTATTTATATTTGCCCAAATACTCCACTATTTCTTCTTCCTACCTGCTGCTCCACTCTTTCCTGTCATTACGCTCTGATCTATCCCACCTTTCACACCTTCGACTACACCCTGCGACCTCTCTTTTACCCAGAAGACGAGGATGAGGAGGACACGGGGGAAGAACGGCTGCCGTCCTGTTTCGACTACGTCATGCACTTCCTCACCGTCTTCTGGAAGGTCCTGTTCGCTTGCGTTCCTCCTACAGACTACCTGAACGGCTGGGCCTGCTTCATCGTCTCCATCGTCATCATCGGACTGCTCACGGCCGTCATCGGGGACCTGGCGTCTCACTTCGGCTGCACCATCGGCCTCAAGGACTCGGTCACTGCCGTGGTGTTTGTGGCACTGGGAACATCTGTACCAGGTGAGTCGGAGAATAACAGAATGAAAGGCCATCCCATCGTCTTTATATTTATGTTTATAATGTGAAAATCTGTCCTCTAATGTTATGCATATCACTGTTTTTTTATTCTTTAATTAGACCTCATAAGCTTTTGAGAACCTTTCAAACAGCAAACATGCTTCGTCATCAACACAGCTGATATTCTATTTCCTCCAAATTGACGTTTTCAGCCAGCAAGAACAAAATGTCACCTGAAACATCGACTCTGTCAGCATATTTGTTATTAAAGGTCCTGCATGCAGCATTAATAAATCATCACTGCATTCATTTTGGGGGCAAAAAGAAAGTAGAAGTTTGCCAGCCGTCATCAGCTTTCAAAGATAATACTTTGAGTGACAGGTTGATGTGGTAGGAAATGAAAAATATAGAGTCACTTCCAGCTTGTTTATCTTCCCTCAGGAAACTGAAAGATTGAGGGGGAAATGGGATGAAGGATAACAGGAGAAGTGTGAGATGTGGTCTTTATTCTGGAAACACTGATAAAGCTAAGAAGTGCTCAAAGTACTAATCATCTTTATGGCTTGTTTCTTAAAAATTGGATGGAGTGCAGTGATGTTTAAAAGTCTTAAAAAAACCCAACTTTCTCAGTCAGCCGTAAACAATGTGGCACCTTTACGAACTTTCTGCCAAAGTTTGAGCTGTTTCGTTATTAAAGAGCCAAACTGTGGACAAACAAATCCGACCACGAGGTTCATTAAGTGGCTGTTCAGGGGCTTTTCATCATTTCATATGATTAGCAGCAATTAAGATCAGTAGTCAAGGAACTATGGATGTTGAAATTTCCAGTTTTTATGAGAAATTTAAGGAAATTATTTCACATTTTGTAAAATTAAATCACCAGCTTTTTTTCAAGACCTACATCAGAAGACTTGCACTATAAACAGAAGCTGGTTATCTTAGTTTAGCTTAGATTAGCTTAGCATAAAAGTTAGATGACTGCTAATAAAATGGAAATAGGATAAAACAGGTAACCTGGTAAGGTCTGAAGATATAAAAATCTGCCTACCAGCACTTCTTACTTGCATGTTATGTATCTAATTGAATAAATTTTAACTGTAAAATCAACAGTTTTGATAAGAAATTAACTAGTGAAATGATATATTCCGTTAGTCCATTCTTTTTCTTTTGTTTTCATGGTATAGTTCTTAACAATGAGGATTGTCTCCCACAACTAAAAAAATATATGCATTACTAAGAAGAGTTTCAGACTTTGGTGACATAAAATTATTTTTTTGAAATCAAAATAAAATGGTATCAACTATGACTCCTCCCTCCACAGACACCTTTGCCAGTAAGGTATCCGCAGTCCAGGACACCTACGCAGATGCCTCCATCGGGAATGTGACCGGCAGCAACGCCGTCAACGTCTTCCTGGGAATCGGCATGGCCTGGTCGGTGGCGGCCATCTACTGGCACATGCAGGGGAAGCCGTTCGTGGTGGAAGCCGGCTCGCTGGCCTTCTCCGTCACTCTCTTCACCATCTTCGCCTTCCTGGCCATCTCGGTGCTGCTTTACCGGCGCCGGGCCCACATCGGAGGAGAACTGGGCGGGCCTCGGGGACACAGACTGGCCACATCAGCCTTCTTTTTCAGCCTCTGGTTCCTTTACATCCTCTTCTCCGGTCTGGAGGCCTACTGTCATATAGAGGGCTTCTAAACAGAAAAGACCTCAGCGGGAGAGAATACACACACACAGGGGTTTAAAGTACAACTTCAGAGGTAAAAGATGAAATTCTCACTGTGGAATTTGGGTCGGTCTTCTATGGTATGAAAGGACAGGAGGGGTAAAACCGGGGTTTTTCCCAGACAGCCCCTTCCCTCTCCCTCTCTCTCTCTCCCTCAACCCCTTCTGTAAGGATGCTTGGAGGTGTGTATCCTGCCCTCTAGTGCTGACGGGCCTGTTCGCCCTGGCTACAGGAGAGCCGTCCTGAGCCTGAGCGAGTGTGCTTACAGTTGGGATTGGGTTGCCACCGAGTCCCGAAGATTCCGGGGTGGTCCTGCATTCCACCGGAAGAGACTGCAGTCTTATATCCGGAGAGAGTTGAGTTAATCAGAGGTATATATTTTTCTCAACATCTGACGAGAACGACTTTTTTTAAAAAGTATTTTGGGGATAAAAACGCAAAAAATAAAATAAAACAAAAAAAAAATTAAACACTCACACGCACACACACACACACACACACACAAAAAGAGGAATAAAAGAACTATTTTCTGATCTACGTAAAGGAATAACAAAAAGATTATATCGTAAACGGGAATATGCTGTTGAGTGACAGTGGGATGGATTCATAGTATTTATTTTTATTTGCATAGTTTCCTAAGGAGCACTGCAGAGTTTTCAGAAATCACACAGAGAAGAAGAAGAAGAAGAAGAAGATGAAGAAGAAGAAGAAGAAGAGGAGCGACATTGACAGTTCATACTGGCAGATGAATCACCATTCAAACAGGCGGAGAGGAAGATGTGATCACAGTGAACATGGTCAAACTGCCCTGAACATTACTTCCGTACTCTATACGTATCTATATATAATATATTTCCATATTTTCTGTATATTTTGAATATTTGTTTAAATGTGGTCACTTTCTGCTCTAACAACAGAGGATTGCTGTGGCTAAGTGGGAGGGGCGGGGGGGTCAAACTATATACTGGAACGATGTCTTCACATTTCTAAGAGTTATGTATCTTGCCTAGGTAAAAGTATGACATTGTATTTTATTTATTTACTGATATCTTGGTCTCACTCGAGTTTTCACCTTTTCAATCAGAAATTTCGAAAAACTTAAAAAAAAAAACTTTAAAAAAAAACAAAAACGTGTTGCTGCAGAGGTAAATCCAGAGGTATTTTTGTACTTCCATGCACTTTGCTGTATAGTTATATTTATGGAGACTTCTACTTGTACATGTGCAAAAGGCCAATATTATAGGTGTCACTATGGACAGAACAGAGTGCCTGTGGATGGAGAGGTGTTTGCTGTCGACACTGATAAGCTCTTTGTTAAGCTGATCAACTGAAGAGTTTCTTTCAAAAAATAGTGCATTAACATTTTAAAGCTGCTTTGATGCATTTTCGGCCACTTGGGGAGCTAGCTGTTAGCCGCTGTTCTGCTAGCTTTTGTTTCTCAGCACGAAGATAAGGTATCTTTCGTTTCCAGAAAAATAAATTTAAAAAGCAGTAAACGTTTTCCTGAGTATTACTATCAACTTTTTAAAAAATAAATTAGTCTCAAACCTTTCTGATTTTTTCCAAAAATTAAACAATTAATTTGTTAGCATACAAAATCCTACACCCCCAACAATGTTTTACCTTATGTCTTTTTAGCTTGGTCTTTAATTATATTTGTGATGGCATATACCAAAATTCTTTTATAATATAACTCTTTGACCTCTTTAGCTGTAATATCTGCAATTTAAAAATGACTACACTATTATGTTTTCTCTGTCCTGCAAGTTTTATAGGTAAACTATTCTTCTTGCCTGTGGATTAGCCTCATTCTGACAAGCTAGCAGCATTTAAATTGCAGTGGTTCAGGTATTACTCCAAATGTGGTGTATTAAACATCACCAAAACCAGAAATAGTAAATTAAAAGTTATGTAACATTTTATTTCCTTTTTTCTTTTTGAAATACCTTGAGAAACAGAATAAACAGCTCAACAAAGGCATATCATTAGCTAAGTAATGTTCTAAGGCTAAAAATAACAGAATATTCTGCATTATTACAAATGTTAAAATAATTCTGAATCAGTTTCTTACTAATACAACATAACTAAGATATTCCACTTCCACTTTAGCTCTGTATTTAAGTTGCTATGGTGAATGTGTTAGCTAACAGTTAGCTAACAATTGCACATCCAGTAGACACATACCAACGTTAGCTTTCAAATGGATAATGATTTTAAATACCTGATGAGTCTAATATTTGCTCTTTCTTTAGCTCAGTTTTGATCTCTGACAATTTTTTTTGCTTTTAGGCCGATGAATACTGCACTTTTTTCACAAGCTAGGTGCTAACTTTTGTTAGCTGTGCTGTTGTGTACAGACAGTTAGCATACAGTAGTGTTAGCTAAAATTTCTAAATTTCTAAAATATGTAATTGTATTGCATAGTTTGGTGATTCTTTCTCTGATGTTGTAAACAACATTTTTCACATGACAGTCATTTTCTCTATAATTAAATATGGAATAATGTACTTCAGTTAAATCTTCTTTTTTTAAAGATTTTCATAAATTAACATGATTCTATTATCAAACTTGTGGGTACTTCATGGCAACACTTTAAAAAACTGACTCATGAATTACATGTTTTTCCATAACAACTGTTACTGTTGTTCATTATGTGAAGAGTAAGTGTTAGTGCTACTCATTTTGGATTGAAACTCTTCAGTGAAGAAGCCGTGTCAAGAGCCTGCAGTGGGTGTCAGAGCAGCAGATAGCTCCAGGTTGAATTTGAAAGGAGCCTGATATTGGTATTGAATGCTGTTTAACACACGACTGGTGCTTTGTTTTTAAAACGAGAGAAAAAAAAAAAAGTTACACATTTGAAACTCCCAAGAGCAGCAGAAAATATGTTTATTACTTTTAATTTGCATAAACTCGTATGTTAGTATATACTCAGTCAACTCTTGGCTAATTTAAAAATCACCCAATAGATTACCAAAGAGGTGGGATGCAACATCTGTTTAAAAAAAATAAATAAAAAGTTAACAAAAAGAAGTGACAGTAAGTGGTAGTGACACTGTATTTCCACACGGGGGATGTCAATCTCCAGCTCCCGTGGTCGTCCCCTCTTCTAGCACTCCTCCTCCTCTTCCTCCTCCTCCTTCTCCTCCACCTCCTCAGTGTTCTTCCTTTGTGGTGAGCAGTGTTGTAAATACGTCTCGTGGCTGAATCGGATGCTCCTTCCCCGGCCCTGGACCACACCTGCTCACCCCACGTTGTCTCTATCTCACTCTTATCTTTCTAACATGTAAACACACACACACACACACACACATTCAGAGCAGAGCGATGGGTCCACTGCTGCACAAGTGGGAGGACATTCGGGCTGACCGTCCCATTTAGAGGCAACAATTTAAAAAAAACAAAAAACAAAAAAACAACAACCCACATTATGTACATAATTTTTTCAGTGTATGTTTACATGGACACGGTGTAGGTGTCCTGTGGGTGGGGTAGCATGTCATCACAACTCACGTCTCATCTACAGGTTATCTGCTGTCGCTTCATCTGAGCCAGTGTCAGTGGACGTGTGAAGTTTTGATTTTTTTCAAAAAATTTTTTCTATTTTTCGGGTCAGCGAGGCTCGCTCTGTCATCCTTCCCCTTCTTAGGAGCCTGCAACAGGAAGTGTTATCAGTTTTAAGTCCAGCAGGTATTCATGATGCCAAGGAATTGCCAGTGTTTTTAGTTTTATCTTGACCTTTGGGTGGCTATTTGTATCATTTACTTGGTTGTATTTTTGATTCATTTGTTGGGATGTGTTGAGCAGGAATGTGGGCCAGTGTGTGTTGGTGTGCTGTGCGTCCTCTTTGCACTCTTGTGCACAGGCGGTATCGTGGTCGGTCTTTACGAGGGTATATTGGCTCTGTCATTTTGTCTTAAAAAGTACATGTCTTAATTCTGTACAAGATGAGAAATATTTATTATACACATCACCTCTCAAGGCACCAGTCTTTTTGTTTTCTTGGCCTGCGGGATGGAAGTCAAATATCAGGAATCGGACTTGTGGCTTATGATGTTGTGAAACGCTGAGGAAAGCTTCACTGATTAGGTGAAAACTGTTCTTTTAACTTTGTTTTTTTTTTGGTGTGTGTAACAGAAAAAGGGGCACATTTTAATGGATGGGTATGTCTTTCCTGGCCTGCAATGAGATGTCAAAAATAAAAAAAAGCAAATTTCCAAAGCTGACGGTGTTTTGAGATGAAACCCTTTTGTTCTTTTACTGTGGAATAAAAGCAGCTTTCTGGTTCATAAGCAAGCTGGTTGCACTTAAATCAAGTCTGACTGTGTCTTTGAATCTGAAAATGGAGAATTGAAAACATCCTGCGTTAATGATAACATATTCACACTGTCACGGGTTTTCAGGTTTAATAAAAAGCAGAGATGATAACAGCCAAACCACATTCAACTTCTGAGATTACAGCTTTTTACACACAAACAGAAACCCTTTAACTCAAAGTATAAGTTAAAATAGAAGAAATATTTTGCAGTGAAAGCACAAGTTTTTGGTTCCAGGCATTAAAGAAAAGAAAGGTTGAAGTATTAATCACAAATGCCTCCTGATTCTTCCTTTTCTCAATCCAGAACCAAGTGAAGAGATTAAATTATTTGGTTTAAAACATATTTTCTCAGTTTGCAGATACTTTTAATGCATTTCTGTAAAACCGAGCCCTCTGTCTAGAATCTCATATCTTTATATCAAAGACCTCTGTGTATTTTGATTGCACTTCTCTGCATATTTGTAACAATAGCTAGCAAAGCCTCTTGGTTGTGTTAAGCCACATTTTGCCTGTCATGGCTGGTTTTGTGTGTTTTTCATGAGGCTGTTAAAGCAGCCGCGAGCAGGCTGCAGAGAAACTGCTTTGTTTACATTTTTGCAAACCACAGAATATTCCAAATTCAGATCTGACATTAAAAACAGCACTGAGACAATGGACAACTGAGACAGCACTGCAGATGTGTTACTTTATTTAGTTGTCTTTTAGTATATTTCTGAAATTTATTTAGCTTTTGTAAAGTATTTGAAAGCTAAATATGATTAAAAGGCCCTGTCTCTCTTTATTTATTCTCCCTCACATTTAAAAGATCACTGAAGTCTTTATTTGGTGCCTGATGGAAAAATAAGGAAGCCTTTAAAAGATGATTTCCATTGAGACAATGTCTAATAAAGGAGCGTAATGCTTCCAAAGTAAATGTCAAATCAAAAACCAAAACATCCCCTCAGCTGGTGTTTATATGGAGGAACATTTGTGCCAAAAAATAAAAAATCACAACAAAACAAAAAATATTCAAAGTTTTGAAAAAGTAGTTCAAAATTATTCAATAAAAAGCAAAAAAAAAGTCTCATAATATTCATTTAGCAGATAGAAATTTAGAGGATTTATCTCATACTTATTACTATTACTTATTTTTTCATTGTTTTTTCAAAGCCATGTTTTATTTGTTTATATTTTTTTGACTAACCAGCTCAAAGTTCTCACTAATTAAGCCTTTTCTTTTACTTTTGACTGAATAACTTGGCTTTATCATTTCATGCCTCTAAATTAGAGGACCAAAGAGAATAATTACTATCTCATATGTTCTCATGTAGTCAAAAAATTAACTTCTTACTTCCAAATTGAAAGATGCATTAGATCAAATTTGGTAACAATTTCAAGTAAAATGAGTCTAAATGGGCAATGTTCTCTTTCTGTAGGTATTTACATCTACAGCGCCATCTAGTTTCCTGTTTAAAGGCCTGTAAAGAAATGTTGCATAGTGCATCTGAAGCTCATAAATTTGTTTAACTATGTCATCATATTGATATAATAAATGGATTTGTGGACTTACTATAAGCATGATCATCATTTTTATTATTTTTAATTCATTCTTTTTATCTTTTATTTTGTTTTTCATTCATTTTACTTTCATACACTTTACCTTGTTTATCACCATCTTCCAAGTACATGTTTCATTTGCCGTCACTGTGACAACACTGATGATATCTTCTGTCTTTATGCCAACACACGAAAATAGACACCAAGTGTGCAAACAGATCCTCTGAAATGTGTCAGGAAGTGGGCTGAAGAGGCTGTGGAGTCTCTGACGATTTTTCTCACTCATGCTTTTCTGCTCATTGATCATTTTCATTCATACAAAACGAGACAAAACTTGTGAAATGCTGCTGTTGCATCTCCACAGCACATGAACCAGGCGAAGCTGTTCTCAATGCAACATTATGTTCCCAACATCAGTATCAAGGGTTTTAATCTTTATGCTTACTCATGAGCAAGTTGAAACCTAAAGTATAAAGAAAACAGAGGTCTTTTAAAATTTAAAGCATCTGTTTTTTAACATGTATGGAGGAACAGTTGTTGAAATTTGGATCACACACACTCATCTTATTCTCTCATCACATCACTGAAATATTGGGGATTGCTCATTTTATTATTATGTTGATTTTTTTTTAACTCTTTGCATGGAATTTAACTCTTTAGTTGAGCATGTTGTCTTGTTTTGTTTCATTTTGTTTTTTTCGATGGGGGGTCAGTCACTAAATAAAGGAGACAATTAGAGAAATCAGACAGGCTTCCTCGTGTATGTGCTTTAATTGGCATGAGGCAGGTTCACGCTGGGAAAAGGGTGACCAGCGTTTGACGTTTAAGGGGAGGGAGGGAGATAAACTGCTGCTGACGCGTCTGCGCACCAATGGGAGGCCGCGGATGATTCGCACGTTGGCACAATTGGCTTAAAATAAAGAGCAGTGCGTCCGGCGATGATTGGCGAAGGATTGCTTTCCATATCAAGCAGGAGCTGTGTGTTTGATATCTGCCAGCGGGGACTGAGAGGCAGACGATGCAGCACAACGGCGCTTTCAGTTTCCTGCAGTGTTTGTGTGCGGGATTAGCCGCTACTTAGCTTTTGTGTGCGTGCGTGTGTGTGTGCGCGCGTGTGTGTGTGTGAGTGTGCAGACGCAAGGCGCATCGAGCCGCCAGCCAGCCGCGTCAGGTGGATGCGCCTGCAGTGATCCAGGTCGCCCCTATGGATCGCGTCCATGGATGTCTTCAAACCCGCTCTGGACAATAGTTTGAGTCCCAAGGCGAGCGTGTCCTCATCAGAAGAAGCGGAGGCAGATGTTTTTCGCTGGCCGACACCGGAGAATGGCATCGGCGCCGCGCCGCATGCGGGACCGGCCGCTCCGGGCTTCTGGACGGCCGTGTTCGACTATGAAGCGACTGCGGACGACGAGCTCAGCCTGCGGAGGGGGGACCTGGTGGAGGTCCTGTCTAAAGACTCCCTGGTGTCGGGAGATGAGGGCTGGTGGACCGGCAGGATAGCAGACCGTGTGGGCATTTTCCCGTCTAATTATGTGAGCAAAGGGAACGGGATTTCAGAGGAAATACGGGACACCCCGGAGCAGCCGTACTCAGTGCCTCCTCTGCACCGTAAGTATCCCATTGTGCTTCATGCCTGGGCAAATTAAATCACTGTGCTACCACTAAAAAAAACAGAGCACAGAGCTTCGCTTGTCTTTTGTCACAAGGCCAGAGAAACCCATGTTGAGAGTGCTGTGTCATGGTAGGCGCAGTGCACTCCTGCTGGCCTAGAAACAGGCTGGCCCGAGCATCCTCACAGCTTCAGGACCATTATTCATCACACTGCCTGTCAAAGCGAACAGCCGGCTGCGATCAGCGATGCACCCCGCCTCGATGCTCAAATTACAAAGCACAATGTGCGCTGCATGTTCAGTCAGCAGAAAGGATCCAGAGACAGAACCGGACATCCCAGTCCCACACTGATCTCAAGAGGAAATGCACGAGCCTGATGTGCATTCAGTTTTAATGTCGACTTGTGATGTTTGCACCAAAATTTAGCTGCAAGAGGAACACAAATCACACTGTGCTTGTTGAGACAAAGCTTCTGCAGCAAAAATGTGCAGTCAGGGCTTCAGATGCTCACAGTAAGCAGAATCAGAAGCACTGAAATGAAAACACACTCAGTGGTCTCTGTAAGCTGTGTGCAAACGGAAGCTGTGCAGCAGCAAAACTAGTTTTTCTAATAGATAACTACAGATTTTGCATCGTAGCATAAACAGGCTAATAAAGCTCGTGACCCACATCAGCCTCGGCCGTTCGGGAGGACCACACCGCCTCAGCCGTCCCAGCCTTTCATCTCCTCATATTCAGCAGCAGCAGCTGGCCTACTTTCACACACCAACACACCTGAAATATTCATCAAGGTCAGTCTGCTGAGTAGACCGTTAGGAATCCAAAACATCAGAGTTTACAGCACACACACACAAAGGCTCCCGCTCACATCATCACACACACCTTTGATTAAAACACTAAGTGGAAAGGATCGTTTTCATTTCCATCCTTCCTTCTTTTCTTCCTTTCTTCTCCGAACATCCCAGCAGGGTTTAAAGACAGATGCTCACCCTTGTGTAATAGCAGGAGGGGTAGTTTCACCAGATCCTGCATTTGGGGCGGCAGGGCGGCTCAGGGAAAACATCCTTCAAGTGAGTGACCTGGTTTTTCAGATCCTTGTTAGCAAGCGTTCGCCTTCCTAAAGAGTGAAACAGAGAATCCCTCACAAGCTCCAGACGGGCTGACCCCGACCTCTAATGTCCTTCAAAGGGTGTGTGCAGAAATATAACAGCTCTGTTAAGATCGATACTGTTCCAGGAGCTTGTGATTGTTTTGTAGGAAAGCTGTGTTTTTCTTCGTCTTGCCTCTTTAAGTCTGTTTCCTCTTCTTTTCCTCCTCAGTCCTGGAGATCGATTTCTCAGAGCTGACCCTGGAGGAAATCATTGGAGTGGGCGGTTTCGGAAAAGTCTACCGTGCAGTGTGGCGTGGCTCGGAGGTGGCAGTGAAGGCAGCACGGCGGGACCCCGACGAGGACGCGGAGCAGACCCTGGAGAGCGTGCGTCAGGAGGCCAAACTCTTCGCCATGCTCAACCATCCCAACATCATGGCTCTGCTGGGGGTGTGTCTGCTGGAGCCCAACCTGTGTCTGGTCATGGAGTTTGCCCGAGGGGGGCCCCTCAACCGGGCCCTCGCTGGGAAACGCATCCCCCCCTGCACGCTGGTGGACTGGGCCGTGCAGATCGCCCGCGGCATGCTGTACCTCCACAGCCAGGCCATCGTTCCCATCATTCACCGGGACCTCAAGTCCAGCAACAGTAAGATTCCCTCTTTAATGTGACGTTCATGCACCGAAAGAAAGAAAGTCTGCATCTCAGTGGGAGTTTTGTGAAGAATTTCCAAATAAATGAGGTGGTAATTGATTGTAGAGTCAACAGAGCATCAGTCAAATCAAATTATGATGATCATTTTAATAAGAATTAAATGGAGGGCTGCGATTAACAATTCTTTTTATTATTGATTGGTTTTTAGTGTTGTTTAGTCTCAAAAAGATAATTGTGGATTCCAGCAACTTTTTATGGCTATTAGTTAATATTTTGTCACACTACAAGATACACTATGAGACAATCGATTGATAATAATAATTATTATTAACAGCCATTGTTCTTAGTGTGTTTATTGTGCTTTTAGAGAGTTAAGCTTTAATCCAGAATTTTATCCCTTTTTCTATTGAAATTCATAGTATCCTGTAATGGACCGTAATATAATAACAGATACTCATAGCAGTCATATCTATTGATTTTTCATCAGCTAACTGAAAGAGAGGAGGTTGTTTTTAAAATCAAAAACAGGCCAGAAAGTTTGTTTTTTTAAAGCCAGGGTTTGGAAAGGGAACGACTTTCTCACTGGTGTCGACTCCTTACAGATGTTTTACATTTTGACCTTTTGGACTGTAAAAACTGGCTCAATGCACCTTCAGATATACTATAAAATGAATCAACATGCTCTTTAGTCCAAATCAAACACATCGTGATTTGTATTGACATTAATTTCTCTTAAGAAATGAGAGCAGAAAGCAAAAGGAGTTTGCATGTATGTTTGTGGAGCACTTGTAATCTTGCATTTTACCCAACTGGATCCCCTAAATCCCAAGCCTATTACCAGGGATTTGCCCAACGCTCTGCCCCCGGCCTCCCCATTGGAGGCTCAGACAATGCATACAAGCAGCCTCTCGCCTGCCATTGGCCCGTCCTCTGGTGATCAGCTCAGGCACTTTACTTCCAATAGGCTGCTTTAAAGTGTTAAGTCAGTCTAACTAGTTGCCATCCTTTGGGCTTTGGGAGGAAGCTCATGCCCTCTTCACGGTGCAGGAGCAGAGCAGGATGACAGTCTGCCGTCTAATCACAAAGTTTCTCTTTCGTTTCTTTCGCTTCTCATCTGTGAGCCCAAATTTAGCCCCCAGGTTTTTATGTGACTGGAAAAATTAGTACATATTTAGCATCTTTTTGATTTTCTTCAGTTAATTAATCTATTAAGAATCCATTTTCTTGTCAAGCAGATCCTTTTCAGGTCCAAACCACTTAGCTAAAAAAAAACTCTGGTCTAGTCAGGACGCTTCTGCTGTAAAGGGGAGGGATGCTGCATATGGAGACCCCACCCTGAGACCATCACTGAGGGGATGAGGTGGCAATGTTATGATGCTCAGTCTCTTTAAAAAAAAGCACAAATGTCAGGATTTCTTTCTTGCACCTGCATCTTTTGTCTCAAAGGCTCGTAAACAGGAACTTACCCGGTTTATGGTTTTATTTTTAGCCACTTTATTGATGTGGTTCTGGGTGATAAGGTCAGTCAGTTAGTCGGTTGGTCCACCATCTTTGATCAAGTTTAAAAATCTTAACCACAGGATTGGATCGCTATTTAATCTTGTACAAATAATGATAGTTTTGGTGATCCTCTGACTTTCTCCCCTTATATCATCATAATATTTACATTCTGGTTTTGAGTGAAATATCTTAACAATTATTGGATTAATTGCCATGAAATTTAATACACACATCAATGTGACCTGCTGGATTACGATATTGATCTTCTGATTTTTATGCCTCTGTGCCGGCGACAGTTTTGGCAAGAGGTGTTATGTTTTTGGATTGTCTGTCACAAGAATCGCTTGAAGGAATTTTTTCAAATTTGACTCAAATATCCACTTTGATTTGAAGATGAACTGATTAGATTTTAAAGGTCAAAGTTCAAGGTCACTCTGACCTTAGATTTAACACATTTCTTAGCCATAATTGAATAAATCATGTACTAATTATTCTATATATAACAAATTCTCACAAAAATGTCTGCTAGGATAAAATGATGAAGTGATAATTTTTTTTTTAAAAGGTCAGCTTCACTTTAACATCACGATGTTCTGCAAAAACACTTTTCTGACATTTAATCAACACCAGGAACAAAAAAAGTGGCAATATTGGACATTTTGTCAGATACTGACTTAGTGACGCTATTCTTAGGTTTCCACCTTAAAACTGTGCTGATTGTGATGATCCTCTGTGCTGCTTTTTTGAACATGTGTGTGAAACTTCCACCATGCTAGCTTAGCTTCTGTATAGCAGCATCAATATCTGAAGCATTTTAGTTTAACACAAGCTCATTGGTTTTGTAGCATTTTAGGTGATTAGCTATTTAGTTCTGAGTCATTCCTCTGTACTTGTCTGTTAATATAGTCTCAAAGTGAAGACAGCATGTTTCTCACAGAAAAATATTCACTAAAATCAAATATTTCAATACAATAATAACTCTAATTTTGTAAAATGCATCTGTTGTTAAACTCCTTCAAAATCTACACAAACTGTATTTTTAGTCAGGACGTGTAACTAGCTTGCTGCTTCCTCAAGGTGATAATTTTGTTTAATCTATTGCATTATCAGGCCAAAATTCAAACTTGTGCAGTACTTAAGTTTGTGACCAAATATACTGAAAGCTTATAATATCCCTGTAGTCTGAGTCATACTTTATAATTACCGCTAATAAGCAAATGTTTGCATGCTAACAAATGCTAAACTAGAATAATGAGCATCGAAAACATCGGAAACATCAGCATGTTAGCATATTCATTGATAACATTTTAGCATGATAGCAACTCAAAGCATTGTTGTGCCTACGTAAAGCCTCTCAGCTCTACAAAACATGTGTTTCATTCTGCAAGGCACTTTGTGAAACAGCTGAGGGTGAGGTGTACACGGAGGAAACAATTTTAGCTAGCATCCACCAAACTCTTCATGCATCTTATGTCTACTTTTCTGATGTTAAACATTGAAAACTATGAAATCTTGCAGCAAATATAACAGTAATTTATGCTCTAGTTATAAATAAGTCACTTGGAAGTCAGAATAAATTAATTCACAAAGGTTTTGTTTTGTTTTTACGTTCAACCCTTAAACTATCTCCACAGCTTTTCTCGACACAACATGCCGTTTAGTGGATCTAAAGCGCTGTACATTACAGTGAGTGCATACATTTGGAGCATGATTGACCTCAAGGGAATCAGCTGTGTTGGTTTCATGTTCCACCTCTTTAGCTGCACGGGAGCAGGATTTACTTTGGAAACATGTTTGGGTTCAGTTTTTTTAGAAAACCACCCGTGTAGCGTCAGAGCCACATGAGTCGCAGATGAAGGGGAGCTTGACGTGCACCGCAGCCTGCAGTCACACCCTCTCCGGTGGGCACGGCCGCAGCAGATGGCCCGACATTGTGGAGCTGAATGGGGGGGGAGTGAGCATGTGGTTAGGAGGAGCACTGCTTTGCTTGTGTAATGTTGGGAAATGGTTGTATTTTACAGCCTATCAGAGCAAGTGGGTGCGTCAGAACGGGCTATTTCTGTAGTTTAACTGTAGTATTGGTGTTTGTTTGAGATGTTGTATTGAAAAAAAAAACCTCCACAGTCAGTGAGATGATTAGCATTGATTGAGGTTGGTGTGTTTTCATCTCTGCTTTCCTCTGTTGTAGTTCCTCACTGTTTCCTGGTTTCTCTGTTTCTTCTCTTTGTCTCTACTCTGCTTTCATTCTTCCAATCCTTTCATCTTTGCCTCCCACCAACCACACCCCGTTTTGTTCCTCCATCTTGTGTTTTAATTTTTGCGTTTCCTCATGCATCGTGTTTTGTCGTGGGATTGATCACCTTCCTCCTCCTGCTGCCCCCTCCAAACATTACAATCCTGGTGATTGATTACCTGAAACCTTTTACTTTACCGTCAACCCACCTATCAATCTGCACGTATCCATCCCCGCCACATCCTCAACATCCTCCAACCAAAATCCCCTCTCCTCCTCCTCCTCCTCCTCCCGCTCCACCATCGCCAACAAACTCCAGTCCTCATCCTCGAGAGGGTTGAGATGGAGGACCTCAGCAACAAAACTCTGAAGATCACAGACTTCGGACTGGCTCGAGAGTGGCACCGCACCACCAAGATGAGCGCCGCCGGCACCTACGCCTGGATGGCTCCCGAAGTCATCCGCTCGTCTACGTTCTCAAAGGGTAGCGACATTTGGAGGTGGGCAGAGGAGGGGAGTTTTATGCAGCGAACAAACTGCACAAACTGGTCTTTTTTTTAAATAATAATAAAAAAACCCGAACCTGTGCCAGAGAGAGAAGCAGCTTTTCCACCATGCACGAGAAAAAGTTCAAGCTCGGGCAGCTGTTGCCATAGTAACAAAGCACAGACAGGCACGTTGGAGAGAGAACAGAATGTTTCGTATCAAGAGACCGGAACAAAACGAGATGAGGCTAAAGAGTACATATATATATCTCTCTATATATATATATTAGCTTTATGTGTTCAAGCAGCACAAACAGCCATCACGGCATCATTTGTATCTCTTATTTAAAAGATTTATCATGGACTTCACACACAGTCTGATGCAATACAGTTTAATACAGCAGTCTATATTTTAATTCAGATTTAAGACTCACGTTTTTTTTTTTATCACTCACTCTTCCAGTACGTGCAATGAAATGCAAGGTGACTTGTTCTTACACTTAGAATATGTCACATTTCCATATTAAGATGTGTAAAAATTACTTTCTTTTTTTTATCTTTTGTTCAGTTGTGTACTCACATTATCCCAACAAAATCTCTAATTTTATTTAAGGTAAAAGTGGATTTCATTTTGTCCCCTGACCCTAACTTCCGTGGTAGCACCTGTTAGGGAGTGAGTACGGAAGTCAACAAATGTTACAAAACATAATGTGATTTAATTTTTAATACATCACCTCGTCTGTGAACATTTCTGCCTGAATCAGTCAGACAGATTTTCATCTGCATTCGTGGCTGTTAAACAATGAAATAAAAAAAATCTTATGATCCAAAGCTTTTTCACAACGTCTTTTGTTTTTACTGGACATCTTCTTATTTGGACTTTTATGTCTTCACTTGTTTTTTTTGTTTTTACATGTGAACACAATTTCATTATTACCATGTTCACTGAGCATCTGTTTTCTCTCTTTTTCTTTCCTGTCATTGAACATTAAAGTTATGGCGTGCTGCTGTGGGAGCTGCTGACGGGAGAAGTCCCATTTCGGGGTATCGATGGTCTTGCAGTAGCATACGGGGTTGCAATGAACAAACTTGCCCTGCCCATTCCCTCGACTTGTCCTGAGCCCTTTGCTCGTCTTATGGAGGGTAAGTGGACAAAATCATCTTCTGCTCAAAGTGAATCCTCCGGATTTGAGAAGAATAATCAGTTACTGCAGATCTGTGTCAAACATTTTATAATTGAGAGCCACAGTCTTAATACAACACAAGCTTCAGTTTACATGCCAGAAACATACTTTTACATTTATTATTAAAAATGGGACGAGTAACAACCAGATTCTTGTCTGTTTATCCACTGCAAGAAAAGCCTCTGAAGCATAGCTGAGAAGCATCACATAAACAAACAGAATAAATTATCACTTTCTGGAACCACTTGAAGGCCCAAAAATAATATTTTTTCCGTTGCAGCTAAGTTGGTCCAAGTTCTGAGAGTGTTTTTCATGTTTTGCCACAGACTGCTGGAGCCCAGACCCTCACTCACGACCTCAGTTCTCGACCGTTCTGGACCAGCTGACAGCTATTGAGGAGTCCGGCTTTTTTGAGATGCCAGTGGAGTCCTTCCACTCTCTGCAGGACGACTGGAAACTGGAGATCCAGGAAATGTTTGATCAGCTGAGGACAAAGGAAAAGGTTAAGATGGTTAAATTTCTGCAGCTAACCCTCAGGTTTTTCTTGCATCAAGAAGTTTAAGATTGGGAGTGTCTACTGGTTTAATCCATTTTTCCTTCATGCCTTTTTCTTATTTATATTTACAGGAGCTGAGGTCATGGGAGGAGGCGCTGACCCAAGCTGCACTGCAGCAGAAGTGCCAGGAGGAGGCGTTGAGGAGGCGTGAGCAGGAACTAGCCGAGCGAGAGATCCACATCCTGGAGCGAGAACTCAACATCATCATTCACCAACTCTACCAGGAAAAGCCCCACGTGGAGAGCAGGCAGGGCAAGTTCCGCCGCAACCGCCTTAAACTCAAGGATGGAAACAGGATCAGCCTGCCGTCAGGTAACGCAAACATGCTGCAGTGTTAACAATATGCACAAGTTTTCAAGTACAGTCAAAGTTAGTTGTTACTTTACTAAAAGTTTGCACAGAACAGCTTTAAATGTTCAGTGTTTATTAGTAAATTCGTGAAGTTGTACGAATCAGACTCCTGAATTCATGTGAATTTAGTTTTTTTAAACTCCCAATTTAGATTTTCAGCACAAAATCACCGTGCAGGCGTCTCCCTCACATGATCGGCGGAGGAGTTTGCTCAGCAGCAGTTCAAGTCCTCAGACCAGTCCACCGATGCTTCCCCGTCTGAGGGCCATCCAACGTAAGAACCATGAGAATCACATAACAAAAATGTGATATTATTGATTCACATCACTATAAATCCCCGAATTAGTTTATTAGTTGATTAGTTTAACCTCCAAGAAGTCAACATCCCCTTGGTTTTCTCAGCTTGATTAGAAACTATCTGATGTTTGCCTTTTGATTGAAATTCTCGTGAAGTTTTTTTTTGAAATGCCTTCTTTTTTGCAGTCACTCCAGGTGAAGGATGTACAGTCTGGGGTCGCAACGCATGTTTTCCACAGGATGATGATGAGGGTGAGAGGAAGGGGTCCAGGAAAAAGGGCAGAGCGCGGGGGAGTGGTCCATACAGGGAGCACAGCGCTGACGCCAGGTGAGGACGGAGGAAGGAATGGGTCTTACCTGTTTTATCCAGATACGCCTAACATTTTCGTTGATTTTCTTTTATATGATTGTTCACACAAGTTATTCCTTACAGAGTTGCTTTAAAATGAATAGTCTCTATCAAAATAAAAGCATGATTTTCATTGTTTCTGTCTTTACAGCGTGAAGCCTCCCCATGAAGGCAGCAGGCAGCGATCCTGCAGCGCCCCGAACCTCCGCAGATCCCCGAGACACAGTCCGGCAGTGCCTGGAGTGCCAAGCCTTATGGAGATGGGTAAGCAGGAGTAGCTTATTAAATCTATTTTGTCTCTGCACATAATGATACAGAGAGCAGCTGTAGGGTGAAGGTTAGAGAAGCGGCGGACTGGCTGGGTAAACAAGCAAGGGGGGGGGGACTAAGTGAGTGAGATACTTCACTCCCACATAGCTCTTAGTGGTTGACCTGAGAAACTAACAGATGTGCATGTTTGCAGCTGTGTGAATGTAAACAAGCTATTGCTAAAAAAGCATAATGCACACTCAGCAAACCAAACCTGGAAAAGTGGAAGTAACAATGCTGCAGCAGGCCTCAGAGCCCTTTATGTTTAGAGACGACGATATTTGAAGCTTTTTCACCGTGCAACGAGAACTATTGTGTCTGGGAATACATATAAACAAACTGGTTTTCTGTGTATGTGCTTCAGTATTAGTTTTTTTTTTTTCTGTTAACTTGTGAATGGTCTTGTTTTTTAGAAAATGAAGATTGCTGCTTCACTACTGAGCCAGGAGCAGCTCCTGGTCAGTCCTACCTCTGCATCCCCTTCCATAAGGAGGGCCACACGGTTGCTTCTGCTGACGATGAGGGAGATGAGTACTGCCCCAGTGGCCAGGTTCCAGGAACGCCTCCATGCAGAAAGAGCCCTGCTGGAGGCCGGCGGTCTGAGCTGGTCCTGCTGGGCTGTGGAGCTCTTTTGGCAGCTGTTGGACTGGGCTGCAACCTGCTAAGTTTGGCCCAGCCGGAGGAGAGCATCAAACCTCGATGGGAGGGTTTCTTCCACAAAACGGGGGGCCAGAGGCGGAGCACCAGCCCCCCGACTCGCAGACTGTTCCGGCGGGAAAGTCCGATAAAACCCTCGGCGCCCTCGCTGCCGGAGCGAGGCTTGCCCTCCTCTTACACGCTGCTGTCCTTATCATCCGTATCTGACTGCAACTCCACGCGTTCGCTGCTGCGCTCCGACAGTGAGGAGTTGTTGGTCTTTCGTCCTGCATCACCACTCGCTCCCATTGCACAGCATCAGGTCATCCAAACCCCAGTCAACCCACTAGTGAACACCCACCTCGAGAGCTTCAAGCGTAACCCACGGCAGTCTCTAACACCCACACATGTACCCTGCGCCCCAAGTTCCTCACGTAGCCTGCGCCGAACGCCATCAGATGGGGCCATCAAGAAGAGCTGCCCTGCGAATAATCTGGAGCCGTTGCCAGAAAAAGCAGCACTAGAGAACACAGGTAAAGTCTTTAGAGTGTTGATATTCAGTTCCCTTATAGTTGGCAATTAATTCTGTTTTATTTGTAGCCTCGGTGGTGGGCGAGGCTATAGGATTGACTGTGTGGGCAGAGTGATCCATAACTTTGGTTGAGACTGAAATATCTCAGTAACTATCGGCTGGATTGCTGTAAAATCTTGCACAGTGATAATCCATGTAACATTTAGCCAATTAATCAGTTAGTTGATTGAATAAAACAGTCTACCTTTCTTATCATTGATGATTGATTAATTTTTTCAGTTATTTTTCAAACAAAACTGTCTTTGATTTGAGGGAATACCCATAATTCTCCAATGAACCACCAATGGTCTGTGCCTGGCAACATAAAGCCGCTTCAGCTAAAGTTGCTCTTTTTATTTTTCTTTAAATAATGCCTTAGAAAAGAGTGATTTGCATAAAATCCCCACAAGGATTTCCCGAGGATTTGGCAAGGGCAAACCCTGTTAGCTCTTAGTGAAGCATAGCTAGCATAGAAATTGGCTAAGAAGGTGCTTAGTACTATTTTCTTTAGACAACCAGCCAAAATATTGACGGAGCTGAATAAACTTCAGTCTGTTATTGTTTCATTTCTTTCTATCTGTTTCTACCACAACAGGTGGCCTCAGAGGTTTAAAAGAAGACTGTCATGAGGTCCCCAGACTTCCTGACCCAAACATTGTGTTCCCTCCAACTCCCCGTCGTCGCTGTGCTCCTGAACGCCCCAAAACCCTTGACTTTGTGGCTCGGCCTCGGCCTTCACCACGGGCTCGCTGTGATGTGTTTTGGCAGGAAGCGAGGCCCAGGGGAAACGGACAAAACTTGGGTAACGGCGATTCCCCCGCCCACACATCCAGCACAGAGACTCCTCCGACTGTAGAGTTTGGTAGAGACCCGGCGGTGCTGCCCACCCCCATGGAGGCCCCGACGCCCTACTCCCCCCGCAGGAATGAAAACCTGTTGGATCAGCTGGACGAGGGACAATGCCGGGATGGAACCGTCCCACTCTGCAGACCGGAGATCAGCTTTCCCAAAGACTCACCGTACCGCTACAGAGCTGGATTCTGGTCTTAATTCAGCCTCATGTGCATAAAACCTCGGCTCTTCTCCTTCCAATGCAAGGAGGGCTCTGCTCCCGCTGTCAGCGTCTGGACTTTCACAGGTCTGGACCAATAAGTACAATCTGTCTTACCTTCAGTACTTAATGGGGGTGGTTCACCTTTTCATCTACGGCATTGTCGCGAAATTACAGGAACACATTTACTGTGAATATTTTACCTTTCTTACATTTGTTGTATCGCCATTTGTGATGTAAATTCTCCAATTTGGCATCTAAAACTGCTAAAATGAACTATGGAAAGTATTAAGAAATCTTATTTGACCCAGGGGTAGTTGTTAATGCGCTAGACGGACAGAATAACCGGTTTCCTTGATTTCTCTCGCCGTCATTTCTCATTAAAGATGGAAAGGCTTTTTGAGGGGGGGCGAGTAAGCCGATTAGTGGCTTCATGGCATTGACAGTTTCACAAAGCTTTACATACTTTTCTTAATTTCAAGCATGAGTTCAAGATTGTGCATTTAATGAAAAGTGCACTTTTGGAAAGCATCATGAATGTAAAGCTTCAGGTTTTTTCCACTGTCAGACAAAAAAAAACAAACAAAAACGCAGTCTCTGTTTATTTGTAATTTGTCTGTCAAAGCATTGCGTTATTTGAACACATGTTTAATTCACAATCCTTTGTTTGTGGCTGATGGTTTTCCTCGTTTGTACCGAGCACCTGTCATCACCGAACACTTGTACAGAGG
Source organism: Acanthurus leucopareius (assembly GCA_029814765.1). NCBI lineage: Eukaryota > Metazoa > Chordata > Actinopteri > Acanthuriformes > Acanthuridae > Acanthurus > Acanthurus leucopareius. The sequence continues at coordinate 5,992,653 of JAQMCX010000015.1, forward strand.
GATGCTGTTGTATAATATGAGCACGTCTTTGCATCAGTCTGATAACAGCGTCAGTACAATAATGTCTGTCACTGTCTCAAACACTGTTGGGTAAACTGTGCTATAAAGAAGAATGTCTCTACCGCTTGGGTTTTAAAAATTGACTCCGTGAAACTGTCAGGAAGTGGCAACTAAATTTATTAAAGACCTCATTAGTTCCTTGTTGAGTTCATTCTTTGTTTGTGACTCTGTCAGAGCGGCTTGTTTTGATCCCGAGCCAACCGTTGAAAAAACCTTTCTTTAAACTGAATAAGGGAACTTTGTATTTGCAACTGAGTAAATTATCTGCCTCATAAATTGTTAATTGAGAAAAAGAAGAGGGTGTTAAGTATTTATTTGAATGTGTTTAGCAGCAAACTGCACGAGTGCTGAATGGTACACAGGTGAAGCAGGCCCTGGTGGCATGTGGGAGTTCATTCCTGATTATTTATATTTGCGATGACTTGTTTAATTTAATTTTATTTCATTTATTTATTCATGTGATGGTTTATTTTTATAATTCTTTGTATTTGCCTTGATTTTTGACACTTGGTAATGTTGTACGTACATGTTTTTAAAAGCTGAATGTGGCTTCTGAGAAAATGTAGCCATGTTTTAATTTCTCAGTATTTATTTGTCTGTTTCAGGATGTTTGAACTTTGTTATCAAAGGTGCAAGTAGTTTTCCTGCAGCTAGAGACCTAAAGGAGACATGATTGGACGATGAATCAGTATTTTTGATTTGATAATTAAAGTAATTTTTATGTCAAAATACCAAACATTTTCAAGTTTTAGCTATTTAAATATGAAATTTGATTTTCTTTACCTCATCTGATAGAAAACTGAATTTATGGAGGTTTTGGACTTTTGTCCTGTGAAAAAGAGCAATTTGGTGACAACAATTTGGGCTTTAACAGATTGGTATTAGATTTTTTTTTTTTTCAAAGACAATTTTTTGAGAAAATAGTCAACAGATTAGTCAGTGATCAAAATAATCACTAGCTGCAGCCCCAAATCCATCAGTCAAAAATGTTATTTAACTGAACTAAATGCCAGTTGTGCACAATGGTTTGTTTTTTGTTTTTCACATCTTACCTGGAGTGAAGTTAAATATTCATTTTGAGTATTTTTTTTACTGTTATTTGAACCTGCTTGACAAGATATTTACAGTACTGGAGGAATTTCAGGTTGTGCCAGGTTACTGATGCTGTCGGTGGTGATAAATCCTACCTAAAAACTGTCAAAGTAGCAGGTAAAATTTAAAAAGAGCTAAGTAATAATCAGTTATTTGAAAAACACTATCTGACTCTTGTCTTGATGCCTGTTTCTCCGAATTTCATTTTTAAATGTCAAGTGACCTCTCAGCCTGGAGGACATGGTCCTCTGAGATTTGATCTGTCTTTGTCCCCAGTGTGACCCGATGTACATGTAAATGTGAATGCTTTTACTCTGAGGACTGTGCAGAATGTGATCGTGCTCAATGTACAAACTTAGTATTTCAACTAAGGGTGCTAGTTGAAGCAAAGCTCTCCCTCTGAGGTGTAGCCAAGGTGTCGTTGTGTGTCCGAATTACCACGAATAAGCTGATCTTACTGTTGCTGATGGACATTGTTCAGGTTGGGAATAATATGCCTACTGTTACTGACCGACTTGTATTTGCACTGGAACACACTGATTTGAGTAAAATCATAGTAAACAATCCAACTGGGTCATTCTTTTCATAAGGCTGTTTCCTTGTTGAACTATTAGGTGTAAAATTAGCTTTATACTCTATATTTTTACAGTGAAGTTGCCCATTAACATTAATCCTCTGTTTATCTTACTGCTAATTGCTAAATCTTTGATTTACCTGGCTGCATCTATGCTGTTTTAGCTCTCACAATGTTGTTTGTTGATGTCCTCCATAGCAGATAGCTGTTTTAGGAGACAAAAAACAAAAAAAAGCAGCTACAAATGTCAATGAACAGTATTTTCTGAGCACTAAACAGCTGAAAAATATAGAGGTAATCTGGTAAAAGGAAGTGCAGCATTTAGCATCTAAAGAGCCTCATGTTTCCCCCAAGAGTCAATGGAGACTAGCAACATTAGCATTAGCATTACACTTATGTTACAGAGCTTTTCATCAATTTCTCACAAAGGTAATTACCCAGCAATGTTTAACAAAGCGTACAGCTGTTGAAAAAATAGAAATTGATTGTTACAATTCCCACTTAACTGTAGTTTTCGCTAATATATAATGTATACAAACTGGAGCTAGCAGCAGACAGAGCTGCAGTTAGCGGAGCGGGTATAGCTAGCAGCTTAAGCTAACAGCTAATTAAAGAAGCTCATATTTCTTTTATGGAGACTTACAATAGATTCTGCATCTTAAGTATAAGCATTAGCTTTCACATAACATGTCGGTATGAGAACTACACATCCATTTCTCAGGAAGATAAGTGTTAAATTCATTGTTTGATAAAAACCACTTCTGCTTCTCCAAAGGTATCGTCAGATTGGATCAGAATGCAGAGTCACAACTTGAGAAACAGGTAAAAAATTCTTTTAAATCGTGACATGGAGGCAAGTTTCTAAAAAAATTAACCAAACCTACATCCAAAGCCATGCAACACAGCAGCTACAGAGGTTAAAAGGTATAAAATTATTAGATCAGCTGTATTTATTTACACGTAGAGAGCTTTCCTTAGCATTTTTTTATAGCTGTATTTATGTTTATGAGGAATACAGGTGGTAAATTAAAAATTGAAAGGAAATAAACTGCTGCAGAACAATAAAGAGGTACTTCAATTAATAGACACATTTATTACACGCATACCTTTACAGTAAACACACATTTATCATCGATACAGAAAACGCTGTGAGGGAAGTGCTTTGTTTAATAAACACAAATAGCTCGCCTTTCCATTATAGTTTTTCCGCGATTTCTATAAAGTAGCCTATTTACAGTTTGTGATATGTCTCTTAAGTTCGTACTGCATTTAGCAACCATGTGCTCTTGATGTCCTTGCCCATGCATTTTTGTATAAACCTGCTTACTGATAAAAAAAAAAAAACCTTTTGCTTCAGTTATCATCAAGAGTATGAAAAAAAAAAATCTTTTGTTGTACTTCCAACATCAAAGTATGGTGACAGAGTTGTAGGTGGTTGTTACTCATTTACTCCGTGCAGTTAAAAAGACATCTTGTGCGAGGGCACGTGCTAAATTACAGTAACACACTCCTGCAGACATGCTGGATTCGCTCTAAAGGACCTTGTTGCTTCTGTCTCTATCACAAGTGTTGGCCTGTATGTGCAATGTTCGGACTGGCAGTGCATCAGTTTGTGACGGTTATAAAAAAAAAATACTCAGATTCGTATTTGGATAAATTCTGTAGGTATTTGAAGACGGAAATTCAGTATCGTATACAGTTTTTTTGTTGTTTTTTTAAAAAAAAAAAATGCTTCAAGCACACAATGATGAAGTTCAATCACATAACTGTCCACTGAATGTTGTGCAAGGCAAAAGCAAACAAATATTGTGTCACACCAAGGCCTCAGACTTCGCGGTGTGTGCGGTCTGGTTGGCACACGGCAGGGCTGAAATTCATGATTGGTGATAAGTCATCGGACAACGAGTGCTTATGTGGCCTCTTTCTTGTCCCTTTGGGCATTCCGGCGAATCTTCATCTCTGTCAGCTGGATGTAGCGGATGACATTGGTGTCTGGAAAACAAAGACAGGAAAAAGGCTGATTTATTTCCTGCTCGGGCAGGAAATGTGCATCAACGTGCCCATAAATCTCCTGACTTAACTGAACTCAGTGGTGCATGTGACGGAGTGAAGTGCCCACTAAAACTAGTTTTTAGTAAAATATTGTTTTTGGAGCTGTGGATAAAAATGTTTTTGTTTCCAGATTCAACACCGTGTCTTTTTTTTTAAAAGTTCATCCTGGTTTTGAAAGGCCCTGTAGGAACAGCGCTGGAAAATAACTGTTATCAATAAAGTGAAATACAAACACAAACAAAGCCCTCATTGTGAAGAGATAAAGCATTCGGAGACCTGAGCTAAAGACAGGCATGGGAAATGTTTTTTTTCAGACGTGATAAATTCCACCTAAACTCTGTGAAGCAGATGAGAAAGTCCTCGTCTGTTTCTCTGAATAAACTAAAGAGCATTTCATTGATCCCTTAAAAAACAGATGTTTTGCTGTGAATCTCACAGCTGTGGTTTGAGGCCTTGAGACCACTGCTTGTCTCTAAGAGTCTTTTTTAGGAGAAAATTAGGATGATTTTAGTTTCTACCTCCAGATGTTTAGAGTAGAAGAAGGTTCAGTTAACATGGTGGAGGTACCTCATGGAGTTTTCTGCCACTATGAGTGCTATATGGCACAAACAGCGGCACATCAATGACACAATTGTTTCATATGTTATAAATATATATAATAATAATATAATATATATATAATACTGTTCCACTAATCTGCAGGTGGGTTTAACACATGATGTGTAGCAATAAAACTAACCAAATGAATGATGACTGACACCCATTTAGCAATGTCCAGGATAATAAGTGGTTTTGTTTGTTTGTTTGTTTGTTTATTTCCTCCAGAAACTAATCGATCCAAACATGAAGACTGAGGCCAGCGACGTAAATTTGTCTTTTTTATGCTAAATTTGCCTTTTTTGGCCATGTTTTAAACATTCCTCGGTTATCTATATGAAATTAGGACATCAAATTAGCAGGTCAATGCATTTCCTTATTTTCTGAAACAAACAAACAAACAACTCTTGCTAATTAGATCTGGACTCTCTGTCCGTGGTGCTGAAATACAAACAAAAATAGTTCATATAAAAGGAGTTTAAATGAGGAATTGTTATATTTTAAGAACACTTGTGTAAATGACACCTGTCAGTCCAAATTTCTGCCTTGAAAAAGATCTTCCATACAGTCTGTCTTAGAATTTAAACCAGCTAATTGCTAATTAGCAGTGTCTGCTGACTGTTAGCACTTCTTGGCTACCGCCTGCTTGTTTACCTTTTGTGCTTCACCTGTCGTCTGACCACCTGTTAAACGCAGCTTCAAACAAGCAGCACCATTAACCTGCCTTTCTGTCTGAGACATTCATCCTCTATCTGCCTAAATTAGCCTTTATATTCACTTCCTGCGAGGTGCTTAACACTAGGAAAGGGCTGCAAATGACATCCATCTTCATCTAATTGTATTTCAATTTAATTAAAGCCATAATGTGTAGAATTTTTCATCTTCAGTTCCAATTAAATCTGCAGTGTCGTGTTTTGCTTCGAGCCAGCTCATCTCAGTGACCTCGGGTCAGATCTGTGGGAATCTACTGAATTTATACCAGCACAAAATCCACATAATACTGAGTCATCACCAACTTTCATGCCCATGATCATTTTCATCACCGGCTGACGGAGGCAAGAGTGATGCCTTCAACATGCATTTCAACAATATTCAAAGATTCCTCAGCAGGTAAACAAGCTCACAAACGTGATTCATTCAGACAGATGAAATCAAATGACAATCTGTGCTCTGATGAACCATCAACACTGAAAACCTGCACGAGGCGTCGTTAGCAAAAACAGACACACTGCAGTGTGATTGAATGGACCATTGAGACGGTTCTGGAGCTCAGTCCTGACCTGATGGTTCCTGTTTGTGCGACTCCTTCAGGTAGTACAGGGCCTTCTGGAAGTCTCCCAGATGGTAATAGGCCACGCCGGATCGGTACAGAGCTTTGAAGTTCTTTCCTTCCTTGTGAAGCACTTTCAGACAGTACTCCTTCACTCGTTCATAGTTCACCAACTCCATTTGCAACAAGCAGGCTGAAGCAGGAGAAGAAGAAGAAGAAAACAACAGAGGAGGTGAAAAAGTTACTGCTAAAACTGCATGAGCCAATATTAGAATTTCCTCATGGAGCAGAGCTACTCGTGTGTGTCCCATCAGACGCCAAATCTTTGGTTAATTTCTTTTATATATATAGCAAATATAATGACTGAATTCGCCAAGGGGTGAATAAATATACCATTAATGTGAAGTAGATATCCAAAGAAAGTGAGTGGGATAGTGGGGTAAGCCTGAGAATGACTCATACGCTTCATGAATCATTCATGAGCTCTGGAGTATTCCCAGAATCTGTGTGTTGAAAAGAGAACAGATAAGTGTAGTGTGTGTGTGTGTGTTTGAATGTGTGTGTGTGAATGTGTGTGTGTGTGTAATATATGAGGAAAAACGTCTCTTACCGGCCAAGCTGTTGTAACACTCCAGCTCTGCGTTCTCCATGGCCCCCTTCTGCTCATCTGTCAGGGTGCTGGGCTTGCTGATGGTCGGCAGGAGGGGGGACTTGGAGCTGGTGTCCGGATCCCCCAGCACTCTGCACAGCCCCTTAATCTCCAGCAGAGCGCGGTGATACTTGCCAATCGCCTCTCGGTACTTCTTATCCTTGTAGCACTGGGTGCCTTGGCACTTGAAGTCCAGCGCCCGTCTCACGACGTCGGCCGGTTCGTTGTGAGACGGTTGTTTGAGCATCGAGCCGCCGTGATGCCGCTGCTGCTGGAGCTGCTGCTGGTATCTGGCATCTCTGGTCCGGCTGCTGCCGCCGCTGCTGTTGGGAGGCTGAGCGCACTGCTGGAGCCTCGGGGAGCCGCCGCCGTTGTCGGTGTGGCTGCCTTTGCCACCGTCCACCCTGTCGTCGTGTCCAGTCTGGACCAAGCTCATTTTTTGACGTTATTTGACCGTAGCTGCCCTGAAGCCTGGCTTTAAATTAGCAGTTTCAAAAAAAAAAAAAAAGAGGATCCTTCACTGCATCTTATCGGCCGTCTCGCATCGCCAGTGTCGCAGCTACGTCTGCTCCGTGCGCAACCCTGCGCGATGCGCGCGCCTCAGTTGTAGCCTGTCCTCGTATTTTCGCCCTCCGACGTGCCGATTGGTCCATAAGTAGTCTACATGAACACTGGCACCATGGGGGTCCTCCGGCAGGAAGAGGAAAAGGATCGATCATTTGCCTATCTGGAGATAATTTCATTATCAGTTGGATCGGAAAAACTGGACCAACCGGTTTCTTTCCAACCAGACACTGACAATGTCTTCTTTGCTTCTTTTCTTTTATTCAGAAAGGCAGCCATGCAGCCAATCATCTTAGAATTATTTTTATTATCAATATAAGTGACACCTAAAATAGAAGCATAGGCTTATTTATTTTCCTTTTATAGCCTTGAATCAACAGGCAAATACCTCTGTTTACTTTGTGTTTCCTGTCATAAATGCCTTGTATTGTTTAGTATTTATTATAGCGCAAAATAAACCTTTTTTAATTGAATTAATTAATATTTTTACAGTTATATTTCTCACTGGGCTTCTTCTACCATTTAAATTTGAAAATTGTAACATTTCAGCTCCCTTTTTAATAATTTTCTTAACCGACATTGAGAGATTATCGACCCCCTCCTTCGCGCAAATATCCCAGTCAGTGTCTCGTTCATATCTCAGATTGGAGGAATGCAGTCATCTCTACTCGGATGAATCAGATAAAGATCATCCAGCCTGTCGTCTCTCGCCCGAGCAGCCTGCTGTTCCCCCTGACTCACATACTGCGCAGCCACTTTGGACGGACTCATGACAGGCTACAGTCCCTAATGACAGGCTATGATGTAATTCAACCCGGGGTTTATGCGGGGTAATAGTGTTATGAGTCTCTATTATGAAGGAGGGGGAGCGGACAGCTTGGGAATGGTCGTCCCTTTAGTTCTGATAATGGGGCCTCTCATTTCGGCCGCTGTTTTATCAACAACAGCGGTGGGTCTAGGCTGTGTATCCATGATGCTTGAATCTATTTGTCCTGTCACACTCACAGTGAACTCAGCTGTCTGGGTGTGTCTGTGGAATTTCAGCTCTCTGGAGCAAATGCTGCTGATCAGAAATTTAGACCATGAACCGTGAAGGCCATTAAATGTGTCTTATTGCGTAACGCTGAAACTGATGCTCCCATGTTTTGCAATATCTTCAACTGGAATCAAAATGTAGGCCCTTATAGTACCTAAAAAGATGGACAAATACACAAATAGTGCATCTGTCTTTAATTTAATGGTTTATAAAATGTAAAATTTGAATAGCTTATTTTTAAATGTGGATACAATACAAATATTCTTCAAAAATTAATATAATTTTGTGTATTGTTGATATTTTTACAATAATGCTCCTTTAAAATAATGTGAATATTTGACTTGGGGGGGGTGTTAAAAAACTAATTATAATAAAGATTGTGATTATATAATAATACCATAATGACAGCGATGTCTCTCGTCTTGAACACTTCTTCTTTTTCATTTAAAAACACCTAAATAACATCTATAAAAGCGCTTTATTCCATTTGTACTAATCAGGACGATTAAATTGACGTCATCAAACCACGACCTGGAGCATAGTGGGGACGTAATCTTTGTGAGACAATTTATTTACATCATGGCGGCGGTGGACTTCAGAGGTAGCTAACTTGCTGTTTTATTATTTGTCAGCAAATCATATCCAATCTCAGTTTAACATTTTTTTCTCTGTATTTATATTTATTAAGAAAACAAATTAAATGTTACATCTGGACGCGTGAAATAAGGCTGCTGAAGATATATCTGTTAATGCTTTGAGCTACGATAACATTAGCAATGTTAGCATGTCGGCTAATGTTGCTACTGCCGTCTGCCTTTGAGAACAGAGTGATTAGTTTCGTTCTGCAGATTAGATTAAATTTTAAAAAATCAAATAAAGGTCACTATTAAGTTCCAACGATGTTGCAGATGGAGGATTTTTTAGTAATGCAAAACAAACATGCTGACAACTCTGTTACGTTTAACTCAGCTAATGATGCTAAATATGCTAAGTAGTTTATTTGACAGGTCTTTGTCTTGGTACTGTGATTGCTGCGTAATTGGTAGTAAGAGCTGGTAAGTTATAGCAGCACTCGAAAGTTAAGCAGCTTCGAGATTCAGGAAGAGAAATTACAATCACCCTTTTTCTTAAAGGTATTACCACTTATAACAGACTGCTAATCTTACGTCTAAAGCTGGACCTTAATTTGCAAGAATGGACAAATGGCAGACTAACTAAAAACAAACCCCAGTTTGATCGTTAGACCCTTTAATGCTCGTTGAAAACACGATTAAGGAAGGCTTAAAGAGACATAATGAGAAACATTTTATTGACATTCCCTGGAGTTTAGCATTCAGTATAACTCTAATATCATGTTGAATCTCATGTAACCAATGTATATGTAGAGCAGTAGATCATCCCTGAGCTTAGTATAATGTAATAAACTTTTTCAACGGATTTGCAGACAACCTTCTAGGGATTTCCTGGGTAGACAGCGGTTGGGTACCGATTCTTAACCCAGGAAATGTACTCGATTACTTCTCTGAGAGAAGTAACCCCTTCTATGACCGAACCTGTAATAATGAGGTAGTGAAGATGCAGCGGCTAACCCTGGAACATCTGAAGTAAGTTTATTGTATACGGTAGAATTAATGAAATAAAAAAAACTGAAAAAGTACTGTCACATTACAACAAAGATACTAGATGCATAGTAGAATCCATGCAATTCAGTTAACATGTGGAGCTTGTAAATAAAGAGAACACAATGAAACTCATAGGTAATAGTTATGATACTGAGTAACATTTGCAAAACTGAAGGCAAACATTGTTTCTGTCTTACTTTCAGTCAGATGGTGGGAGTGGAGTACATTCTTCTTCATGCTCAGGAGCCAATTCTTTATATAATCCGTAAACAACAGAGGCAGTCACCAACACAAGGTGAGCAATGTTGCATCTGATTGAATGTTCTGATTATTTAGTTGTGGCTCACTGAACAGTCAGTGTACAGTGTGCATGTATGTTACTTTTAAATGATCTTATATTTATTACTGTCAAAAATAACACAAAATCTTGCATTTGAGGCTCAGTGAAGATCTCGTTGCAGACATGTCTGTAAGTTGTTTTTTTTTAAAATCTTCAGTGATTCCAATGGCTGACTACTACATAATAGCAGGAGTAGTGTATCAGGCCCCAGACCTGGGAACAGTGATCAGCTCCAGAGTGGTGAGAATTTTTTGTATGATCTTATAGAATAACTTGAGATTTATTGTGAAGGCAGATTTTGATACAATGACTTGATAAGGGTTTAAATGTGACATCAACCACGTCTGCCGTAGCTTTCTGCTGTCCATGGAATCCAGTCTGCTTTTGATGAGGCCATGTCATATTGCCGCTATCATCCATCAAAAGGATACTGGTGGCACTTTAAAGACCAGGAGGAGAGAGGTGAGGTTTTGGCTGTTTGTTTAATTAAACTGCAGATAAAGTACTCCCTGTATCAAGATAACAAAATTTAAAAGCAACAAATTGTGAAGACTAAACGAGCCAAAACGAAATGTTACTTTAAGTTTAACATGATCAACATTTTATAGCAGAAAAAGCCAAACCCAAGTCTAAGAAGAAGGAGGAACCGAGTTCGCTGTTTCAGAGGCACCGTGTTGACACACTCCTCATGGACCTCAGATCCAAGTTTCCACCAACATTCTACCAGGTACAATGAACTAATGCAAAACAGTTATAAGTGTTCATTATTATCAGTCTTTTGATCAAAAATACTAATAATTAAAGAGTTTTCATGTTATTGTTATTGGATGTAACTAATATTGTTTTTCATTCTCTAATTCCAGCCTAAGCCTGGTGAGAAACCTATTCCAGGTAGGATCTTCAAGAAGTTTTATATTATTCTGATCCTAAAGTTAGATCGTGCATAGCGTCAGTTTGTGGACACGAGTAAAAGCAGAGTTATTTTTACACCGTCTCATTCAGAAATTTTAGATTTTGGGCTTAGGTTAGCACTTAGCTTAAGAGGGTGATGTTTACATTTTGGTGGCGGTGTGTAGATAGTAGCTCAGTGTTCACAAAGTCCAAGCATATTTATCTCTAATTGCACTCTCTTGTTTTGTAGTTGAGGTAAAGAAGGAGCCTGAACCGCCCACAGAAACTGTAAAACAAGAAGAAAGGGAACCAGCCACAAAGTCCTCCGCCCCAGCTCCACCAAGCAAACCACCTCCTGAGAAGAGAGCAAGGCTTCAGTGACATCCTTCTCACACCCTGGGACGATGGAGAAAAGAAATATAAAGTCCAGCAGCACTGACTGAGAACAGCTCGGGAGTATTTTTGATGTCTTTCCATTTGGCTCATTTGATCAGCTCTCAGGATTCTAAGAATGAATTGGCACAGAAAAGGTCAGCTTGTCTCGGTGCCAAGACTACTTTTACACTGTAACCTTAGTCTTGCACACTCGATGGGTTTGGCATCTGGACGTTTCAGGCAGCTGTACTACGAGCAGGGGTTAACTGCTTGATGTCAGCAGAGATTCAGCAGTATTTGAGGTTTTTTTGATGATAAGCTGACCTCAGCATCGGTGTCGGTTTACTGTTGACATCAGCTTAATATTTGTGTTGTAGTGACTTCAGAGGACAGTTTAAAGGGGGGTGTGTCGGAAAGCATTATCTCATCTGAAAAGAGAAAAGCTTTTTTGACCTGAGCTCCTCTTTTTCATTAACATTGTAATTATTTCTGAAAGGAATACTCTGCTTAATTTGTGTTTTTGTATTAAAATGTATCAGTTACAGTGTCCAGATGTGTTTTGTTGTTGTCAATAATAATAATATTGAGTCTTGGTTGATCACATTTTCGTGATGATCTAAGGAGTATATCATCAAAATTATATTTGTAGCTGACTCATGATCAACAAATTATAATGGAAAACATTTACATCAGCGCGGAATGTTTTTTCTCCTTGGATCAGGTTTCAGATGTCTGGGAGATGATGACATGTCTGTGCCAGATAACCACAGGGTTGAAAAACACCAGATTAAACAAGCAAAACCGAATTTTAAGTACTCAAAACGAGCTACACCTCAGCATACAGCTGCATCAGTAAAATGCTATGTGTACATGAAAGAATTAATGCAGTCTAGTCACAGGGACAACGTTCCTGCAGAACAAGAGCTTCTACTTTTTATATGAATGTAATTAAAATAGCAGAATTTTAAGCATGGGTTTGTTTGTAATTCAGTGTTTTAAAATTCCTGTGTTGGTACTTAGGTGTCTGAGTGTTTCCAGCACTAAAAAATTAAAAAATTAACTTTCTGAGCAGAGAAAAAGGTTTTAAATTGAGAGAATGACCAGCAGGTGTCGCTATTTGGTCACATTTGCCAGCGCTCTTAATTGCTTAATAATCCATTTTAATTTATGCGTTTACGCTCCTTTTATGTTGTCATCTTCAGCTTAATTTTTGCAAAGTCACAAAGAAAACATGAGTGTCCCCTCGTAGGAGAATGAGCCGGCACCAAAAAGGTTGAAAACACCCAGCAATGTGGCATATTTCTTAATATTGAGACTGTAACGTTAGCTGGTTGCCGCTTCCACGGCACCGATGCCACGAAGAAGAAGTTTCTCGCAGGGCGTGGTGGGATAGGAGTCTCCTCTGTGGAGGACTGGAAACAGTGCCCCAGCTGGCTGGCTAGCAGCGGAGAAGATGGCTGCAGAGGGGATTCTCAGGCCAGTGTCAGACAACACAGCGCCGTTTGTCATGCCCGACGACGACTAGCCGGCGTGTCACCCCGGTTGTTCCGTCGCACGGTTCCGTTTGGATTCGTCGGAGGGGATAAAACAACATGGGGTCGCAGACTCTACAGATCCTGAGGCAGGGGGTCTGGGCTTCAGTCACAGGCGGATGGTACTACGACCCCGATCAAAATACATTCGTCAACGCTTTACATCTCTACATCTGGCTGTTTCTGCTATGTTTCCCCTTCACACTTTACATGGTGAGCTGTGCTGCTTTTTAAAAACCTCTTTATAATCCTCTTTTTTAATGTTTTTCATCCATTTCTGTTTTTCAACGTAAGTTACCGAACGAAGTGCCCGTTAGGTTAGCCGCCACAGGATACTAACGGTCGGTCTCAGTCTATTATCTGGAGCGCAGACAATGTAACGTCTCATTAATCTAACGAAAACGTCAAAGAATACACCATGTATGCTCTTAATATATTTTTTTTTTAGAAAACCACACGGTTGTCTGAGTTAAAAGCAGATTAGCCGTATGTAGAGGACAAGAACGAGAAAAAATAATCTTTAAATAACTGCCCCCGTAAGTGTACCATCCATCAACTAGATTGGACCAGAATGCTCTTTTGTTTAAAGTGTGTGTTTATCAAAGTGATGCGGTCGGGATATTAAGAGTCGATTAAACGGTTCCAGGCTGTAATCAGTGAATTTAATTCCCCTCCACCCCCCTTTTATCTAGTTGTTTTCCTCCTGTCGGTAGTGATTTGCGGTATCACCAGTTTTTCTGAGGCGACCAGCTGTGACTGCAAGAGCACAGCTGACAGGAATGTAACAGTAATCTGGCAACTTTAATGTCCAAAGAAACAGACTGGCTGATATTTACTCTGTTAATTTGCCACAACAGGTCTTTGTTTGTCTGTTTTTTTTTTTGTTGTCAGTGTTTACTTACTTTACTTGAAACGGTCCAAAGGGCTTGACAGATCATTATAAGTTATAGCCCACTTGTGCTTGTTATTTATGGGCTCTGTGGCAAATAATTACACTTAATCAAACTGCCAGATCCAGACAGGCTCCACTGCTGAAAGTTGAAATGTCAGTGAGTCATGGTGCTTTTTTTTTTCAAAATACATCTCCTCAGATGTGCTCAAGTCAGGAAATGGCTGTTTGCTAAGCATGCTAACTTCTATATTGAGGGAGTGATGGTTTAAATCAGTTTGTGGTCTCGTTTCTATTCTCGGAGTGGAAACAGGCCGGTCATCTCTGTGGTTTATATCGAGCCACATGTGTGAGCCTCGCTGCTGTTTGTAATCACTGCAAACAGATGCAGCAGGATGTCTCAAGGACAACAGAGACGCAGAAGATGGAGCTCAGACACCCTGAAGTAAACACACAGGTGCCTGGTGAGAGCTTCTTCTCCCAGCAGCTTAGCTATCAAAAGAGACATTAAAATGGTAATCGAATGCGGTGGTTTTGTATAACGCTGCCAGAGTGTGTCATGAAAGGCGGCACAATGGGTGCAGTAACACATTTAGTTGACCTTTTGCTTGTGTTCAGAGGAGCTAACTTGCATGCTGTAGTTGGTTGCAGTTAACAGGTTTGATTGCTGTCGACTGTCACTCCTTTTGACTTAATGTCTGTCACTAACATTGTCGTTTTGGATAAAATAAGTCTGTTAAAAATCCAGCGAGAGCTTCATTAAAGTCCTTCCTAACTTATGTTACTGTCATTTGCAAGAAGGACAAAGTATTAAAACATAAACTTGGACATTAGTCATATTATTATGCTAAAATATTACTCATTTGCCCTTGAAATAAGAAAAGATTATAACTTTAAATACAGTGGGAAGGAAAAAAAGATTGCAGGGTTTATTTATGAAGTCGGGCAGCGTCGTCCTGTTTCCTCTACAATATCAAATATCCCGAATAAGTTATATTCTGCCTTCATCTCCGATCCCAGGCCCTGCAGCCATCCATGGTGATAGTGGGAATCTACTGTGGTGTGATCGCTGCCATGTTCCTGCTGCTGAAGACGGTGAACTACCGCCTTCACCATGCCCTGGATGAGGGGGAGGTGGTGGAGCTCCAGGCTAAGGAGAGTCAGGGCAGCAGAGGAGGCACTGAAGGGGCCAACGATGGCGGCGTCACCCGGCGGGAGGACAGCAACGGCCCGGGGTAAGTTCCTGTCTTGACACAGACCACAGAGAAGTGTTGGATTTGATGCTGGAGATGCAGAACAAAGAAAGACTCTGCACGAGTGTGACGAAGCTGCTCAGATGATGAGGCAGACAGAGTGTTCTGCAAAGGCTCCTTAGGAGTTTTGCGTTTAGGTTGGAGACGTCATGCTTCCTGGTTGGTGGTGGTAATGGTGAGGGGACACATGGGCGTGGTTGTGGAGTGAATTGATTCGTTTAAAGGTGATGTAATCTGGAGTCGCCTGTTGGAGTTGAGGTCAAAGGTCCAGTCCTCAAGTGGTGACATTAGAAAAGACACAAGCTGTTAAAAGTCGATCAATACATCGCTTTAAAGGCTCCCAGCAGTGTTGAGGAACGTCATCAGAAAGATTTTAATATTTTTACACTTTTAACCTTCATTTGGTAGAGAGACCTGCAGAAAGAGAGAGTGAGGTTTCAGAAAAGAGCTATTGTGGCGCCTGAAAGAAATTCACTTTGGTTATTTTTGCCTTGTTGTAATATTTGTTCAATATATTGACCCGTACTGCGGCTCGTGATAAGAAGAGTGTTGTTGAGCTCTGTTATTGTTCGCTGACCTCCTTTAGAAGGAACATTCTTAAAGTCGCCCTGTGGAGTTTTCTTGTAAACTGTGTTTCTGTTTACATTCATGGTTACTCACCAAAACACGCTGTTTGTGTCCTGGAGGCCTGACAAATGAGAGGAATGCATTTCCTCAGTGATTTACTTCTCTTTTTATTAAAACCTGAGCTGTTTACATTCATGTGTGCTAGCTAGCAGCCTGCCTTTAATTTTGCGTTGCTGTGTTTTGCGGTGTGTTACTGCCACCGGCCGGGACCAGCGATGTTCTTTAGCATGAAACCATCGACACACACTTGTGTATCGCATCACGAGCACGCCTGTTCAAAAGAATACACAAGAAAGGGAAAGAAAGATGGAGACTCTCACAATAAACATCCCTCCATAGCGCAACTAGTGGTCAGAAGCTAACAGTGAGTTCTGAGATGAGGAGATCCTTTAAGATGATTTCTCTTGACGAATAATGATTGCTTCATAGAGTTACATGATGAAACTTGTTTAAACTCTTATGCCACAGGTTCTTTTTTTTAGAATTCAGGTTCTGAGTAAATGTTGGAGCACCTTTGTTTGCATTTTTTGCTTCCTCGTTTTTAGATTTAACAAAAAAAATTCCTAACAGTAACTTGAACGACTAATAAAGAATAACAGAAGTGAAGAGAGGAAATTACATCAATCCTGACATCATCCCTGTTATGTAACCATCACTTTAACATTTTTAAAAGGGGTAAAATAATGCGGTGCCCTCTCTGAATGCCAGGCGTCAGTCTCTTCTTCTTCTTTCTTTTCTTTTTTTTAAAATAAAGACGTTCAGCCCTCATTCACAAGGAACAAAAGCCAGTGAGTTTCCAGCGTCTCACTGCCCAGGACTCGAATAAGTGACTCATATTCACATTCCAGAGAGGGTGCTTAGCAGGATGCTGAGAGAGGGGGAAAGGCAACGAGAAGAATGAGAGCTGTCGACCACAGGGGCAGACGCCGTCGCAGCGTTGCCCGCACATCTGGAGTTACATTCCAGGTTGTTTGAGTTTACAGTTGAGCAGAAAAGCCAAGCTGAAGTTGATTAAGGTGTTTTTTTGCGCCGCCACCCACTCATTTTCCCCTGACTGGTCCTTTTTCCAGTCTGCGCTCTGCCGCTCTACGTGTTGCAGTTCATGACTCGGAGTGTTTGTGTTGTAGTTTGACCTGTTATGAAACGTTTTTTGGCACATGGAAATGATTTATAGACGATTCCCTGGCAAGTCGAGTGTTTTGACATACCAACTGGTTAAACAAGCACGTCCGGGGGCTAAAAATAAACCCCGGAGAAAATCTGCATGGATGTTTTTTTTTTTTTATCTGTTTTCACTTATTAAGTTCATTTTTCAGAGCCCGTATAAAGGATGAAAGATAAAGGTCTGTGTGATACATTTGCATGATGAGTTTTCCTGCCAACTGAGTCAGGACATAAATTACATCTAAGCGAGCTGTGCACGACATCTGAACAAGATAAACTGCCCTTTTCACTGTGTACCTTACATTCAGAGTAACACAAGTGCATGCATGCATGTGTGTGTGTGTGTGTGTGTTTGTGCACAGGGACCCTGGAGGGGGTATCGAGATGGCAGACTTCATCAGGCAGGAGACTCCACCAGTGGACTGCAGTTCGAGGAACTCCTATATTGGGATGGAGTCTAACCAGCAGGTAAGCAGAGCGCTGGCCTGCTGCACACTGCACACTGCACACCACACTGTATGTATATATATATATAGAAGATGCTTCTCTCTAAAAGACCCATCCTTCTCCTGTTTCTTCTCAGGAAGTGATGGCAAATATACATCTCATATTCATAGGAGCTCTGTCTTTATCTGAGCGTCCAAACTCAGAGTCTTAAATGTACGCACTGTATTTATATATTTGTCTGTAACTGTGGGTCAAAGCCTGAGCGTCTCTTCACCCACTACACTGACCTCAATTAGGCAACGCAAACATGAGATCCACTCTGTGATTCAGACAAACAGGATATTAGTGTGTTGTTTTAATGGATCTGAGTCCTGAAGTATTGATTTTTAGGTTCAGAGGTCGTATGAGAGCGAAAATTTGCGTTTCCATTTCAGACTAAATTACAGCTGAATCATCCCGAACTTTTCCCCAGTTGAATGTTTATTCACGAAGTTGCTCCGTGATTCACTATTTGTGTTACGAGCGATAAAATAATCAGTTCACTGCTGCAACACATCACTCGGGGGCCAATATGTCATCCTCCCAGAAAACAAGCGTCAGTCTGCCGAGCGCCAGCAGCTTTCAGTGTCACATGAACCGCGGCGTACTGTAACCCGTCCACGGCGAACACAAGCAAAGGCGACCTGAAGGAGACGAGTTTCAAATGGACTTTTGTTAGTGTTAAACTTGACTTAAGAGCTGAGAGAGTGTGTGTGTATGTCGAGGAGTGTTTTCATTAGGTATGATCCTCACATACAGTATCTCCTCTTAATATTCAAAGATTTTTTGAGCTGTTTTATTCTCTAAGATATATTTAACCTCTGGATCCTCGGGGGTGCTTTGTTCTGTGTCTTTGTACTTCTTGTCCTTGAGTCGCTAATCAGCCAGCATGTTCGGCTCAGCTGCGTCGCACCGAGAGGGAAGGGAAGCCAAAACTTTTCTCTGACAGTGAAGCAGCACCGGCTGTTTGTAACACACACACACACACACACACACACACACACACACACACACACACACACACACACACACAGTGTCGTCCTTTTGGATGTTGTATTGTTTTAATGATCACATGCCTTGTCGGTTCGTCTTAATAAATGCTTTGCTTTTGATATCATGCACATCTCTTTCAAAAGTTTAATCGCTTTTTTTTTTTTTTTTTTACTGTTTTTATTTCAATTCCAGATTGCAGCCACTCATGGAAGAGCAACAGTAGCCAAAGGTAACCACAACCGTCTTCTAATTGATCCTTAAGTTATTTCTCTCTGCACCTCTGCGACTGTGTTCACTTCAGGATGAAAAGAACTGACTTCTTACAAGCTCATTACACTTTTCCAGTCTGGGTTTTATGGTCCTCGCTGTGACACTGTGATGCATTTCCTTTTTTTTTTTTTTTTGCGGGATCGCCACATCCCTGACCATGATCACCCCGGCTGCCTGGGAGATGCAGTCTGACTCAGCATTACCGTGACCTCAACAGTTGCACCGAGATGAGACTGCTTAGGATGGAAACTGCTGAGCTTAAAAAAAAAAAAAAAAAGGAGCAATACACTGTAGAGGCCAGCACGGGAGTCGTTCTGCAGAGACTCTTATTGGAATACTGAAAAAGACACGGAGAAATGAACTTGTAGCTCTGCTCTGAGTCCGCTGTGCAGAGCGTGAGCGAGGCCGCCGTCTCGTCTGAAACATCCAGCCAGTTTGTGGGATGCTTTCTAATTAGCCGGCAGTTTGGGATGATGGAAAACGACCTGAAGTGGGACAAGGGCTCTGCTGGGGTTTAGCGATTTAATCCTCTTCCCTTTAAGGATTCCGTCCTCTCAGACTGTCCATCACCGACTCCCGGGAAGTTTTACTGAGGAAGACGTGCAGGATTTGAGAAAACAGTGGCTGCAGAGAACATGAACATTTACACTCACTTCCTCTGTTTAAAGGTCATCTGTGCAGCCATCAGAGCTTTATACGCCCATTAAATGTGATTGTTCCTGGTATTAAACTTCAAGCACCTCTGAGAAGAAGTGATTCTGGGAGCAAAGCTGGGTGTCATTTTCTCAGTCTTCTTTTAAAGGCGGTTATGTGTGTGTGCCCAGGGTTTGTGGTCGTGAATGTATGAATAATTGATGAAAAATGTCATTTCCTAATTGCTTTCCTCCTTTCCTTGCAGGAGATGTGGGAAAGACTTCAGATGACATCAGCTTGACCCTCGTCGAGAGCTGCAGCCATGATCACGGTAAACATGCGCTGACATATAAACAGACTCTCTCTTGTTACTGGCTGCGACGTCTCACTTCTGTCCCTGATATTTATTTTCTCTCTCCTGATTTAGATCTGCTGTCGGACACGAAGATGTACTGCCTTGTTCCCAACGACTCCTTCGCCTCCTTGCAGCCGTCAACCTCCTTGTGTCCTTCGGAGCTGTCGAGGGAGCCGGCCGATCTCTGTAACTCTGCTGCTTATCACTTCAGCCTGTCGCACTCATCATGTGACACAGAAGTGACCACTCATGCATCCATGCAATCTCAGACCTTTAGGAAAGAGCTCCGTTCTCGGGGCCTGCCTCGGACTTCTAGCTCGGCGGGTTCTGCTTTCCCCGACCCGTGTTTACCAGACTTTGCTCTGTACCCTCCACCCAGGAGAGGCGGCCTCGACCCCGTGAGCGAGCTGGAGACCGCCAGACCTCACAGGCCGGGGCTGTGTGGCCAAGAGGGGGCTGAGCGGCTCCACCAGCAGGACCAAGCCGTGCCCTCCACATCGGGGATAGAGTGTTACAGGCACAAAGAGCCACGCAAAGTATCCCGCTCAGTCTCCAGGGAGGCAGGGGAAGGTAGCTCAGGACTGTACCAGGTGGAGGTGAGTGGTGGAGGGAAGGGCTCTGCGGGTGGTGGAGGAGGAGGAAAGCCCCATGGAGGGGAGCGCAGTGCTGATAGCCTGAGGAGCCTGAGCACTCGCAGCAGTGGCTCCACGGAGAGCTACTGCAGCGGCACAGACAGGGACACGAACAGCACCGTCAGCAGCTTCCACAGCGAACAGACGAGCTCCACGCATGTGGAGAGTCTGCTCTCACTTTCAGGAGACGAGCGTGCGCGGGACAGAGGAGATGCTGCATCTGCCGCATCTGCTGCGTCTGCTGCATCCGCTGCTGCAGACGGCAGGACTACAAGCCTCGGCAGCATCAGCTCCCCTGGTCTCAGCAACCTCCCCTCCAGAGAGGCCAATAAAAACCCTCATGCCAACGAGCTGACTGCTAAACAGCCTGCTGACGCGCCGTCGCCTGCGACACAGGAGCTGGTGGAAACTGGCAGGTGCCAGGAAGAGCCTGGCATCAGGACCAGTGCCGATGGCTCAACAGGTGTAGCCGTCGCGGAGCAAGAGCAGGTGAAAGACGACATTCAACCAAAGTCAGCCAACATTGTTCAGAGGACCTCGTCCCTGTCGACGGGGCGCAGTGGACGCCGGCGGAACGGCAAGAAAAGGGCAAGCAGCTTTGATGCCAGCCGTCACAGGGACTACTTGTCTTTGCGTGGTATCGCTAAGCCTTGCAGTGCTGTGTTTACTGGGGGAGGAGAGGAGGACTCCAGCGATCAGAGTGAACTCAGCTGTGCCTCAAGTCTCCACTCCACCCACCACCTAAGCACAGACAGCTCATCTAGCGCCACCTCCCGCTCTTGCCACTCACCAGAGGGCTGCTACAGGGCCCTGAAAGCCAAGCACACAACAGCCAACGCAACCTCCTCCTCCTCCTCCACAGTGAAAGCTGCTGCAGGATCTGAGGCAGGAAGAGAGCGAACCGGAGGGAAGCGGCGCACCTCCCGCCGCACCCCCAGCACGGGCAGTGCAAAAACACACGCCAGAGTGTTGAGTTTAGACAGCGGTACGGCCGCCTGCCTTAATGATCCCAGCCGCCTAGGAGCCCCAGCTGGGCCTCGGCCCCTTACCACCTCCAAGTCGGACCTGGAAGCCAAAGAAGGGGAAGTCCTGGATGCTGCATCCCTGCTGGGCCGGGCCTCACAGCTAGAGTCAGTGACCCGCTCCAGAAACAGTCTGCCCAACCAGGCAGCTTTCACTGAGCCTCAGGATGCCACTGCTGCTTCCCTGCGGGGTACGTGCCACACACAGCGCTCCAACACACTGCACACACTGCACACACTGCATTCTGTCTGGTTTATCGCGAGTGTTTGATGAATACTCCATATTTGATGTTAATGTCACTGTAGTGACTGTGAAATGCATCAAAATGATGTTCTCTGCTTGTTTAGACTGCACTTTATTTTGTAAATTATCAGTAGAACTGCATGTCAGTGATGGAGTCCTGCACAGAATGCAGGCACCATTGTTAGTGCTTTGGATATTTGTGCTTGCTTTGCAGATTTGGATTGATAATTGATACCTGAATGAGTCTCTGGATGTATATTAAGCATACTTTAGCAGGAAAGCACATAGACTAACATGCTCTCTCCTCCAGACGGCTGCTGTCTGGCCTGCTAGCAGGAGCCTGACGGCAGATTGACAGAACTGAGATTGTTTCGGGTGTAGCCCTCCTACCTCATTATTGCTTTTGTGTGCGTGTGGCTGCATAAGAGATGTTGTCTGCCTCGCTCGTTCTGTGTAACCATGGTGAGTTTCCATGGAGTGACAATTCTGACCTAAGCATAGTGTTCCTTATGTAGATCACTATTAGCATGATGGCACAGTGTGTGCTTTGTGCTGTGGTTAGACAAACAGCAGCTCTCTTATTAGTGTCATACACACTTACTCAAGTAGACATTCCCCACGCCGCATTCTTCCAGCTCGCAGACTATATCTAGTGTTATTACTGAGTTCTTGTCTGTGAGTTTCACTCTCTGGCTGTGTGGACGTTTATTATGATGTTGCTGTTAATTGTTTGAAGTTTCCTTGAATTTTTTTAGAGTGTACGCCTCCTTAGAAAACGGATACCTGCAGCAGGATGTGCTTAGACATGATTAGTGATTTATGTTAATTTAATTCCTACTTTCTGGATTTTTATTGACTTGACTTCAGCAAGGCCTCATTCGGCTCTATAAAGGGTCTTTGTTGGCATTAAAATCTAGCATGGTTTTTATTACTTTGACTGGACTTGAGGTGGTCATTGGTGGTTATCGGTGGGATCCTCTGGACTTGGAAAATGTTTGCATGCTGCTTCTCAAGCCACTTGGTACCGATATGCTCAAGTTGAGTTGATCTACTGCAGGAAGCCTCTTTATCTTTTCAGTGAATAAAAAAGCAACTTAAAGGTTAAAAATGAGAGTAATTTCATCTCTGCTCTATATAATCCACATGAGGGTTTTGCATCTTTAGCCGGATTTGTTTCACGCACAGCCATCCTCCAGTCTGCTGGAGTCTGCTGAGCCGTTTCAGCTTTGTTAAACTGTTGTTTTTATTCGCTGTAATGCTGTAAACAGCTGTAATGAATTGAGCAATCTGTCTTTTATTGCTATTGAACATAACTTTTTATTTGTTAAACTAAGATCATGGTTTTTTTTCTCAGTTTTTAAAATTTTCTTGCTTTGAAGAAACGAAATCCAGAGGGATCTTGGGTAATTCACAGTGTGCCATTACTCAGCGCTTGTTGCCTCAGTGGTCCGTATGAAGCAAAAAAGTTCAGAAACTTTAAATGCTACGTGTCTGTCTTGGGAAATGTGTCATGTCAGAGGTGTGTTTCAGTGTTGTTTTAAGGTTACCTGGGGGGGGTTGATATTAACTGTGGAGACACAGACAGGAAATGAGGGCAAGCGGCGTGATATGCAACGATGATCCCCGGCTGGAAAGATGTCATGGCTCGTGTCTCAGCCATCAGACCAGCAGTGCAGCTCATCCACCTCAGTGTTGTTCTGTTAGTCATGTTTTAATGGATGTGTTATTTTAAACGGTTGCACTCATCTGAGTTGTAGCTTTGTTATTGAAATGTTGCTGAAATCCTGCATAACACATGGAAGTGTCACCTCATGCTAGTGTCCACATAAAGCTCTCAAAACAAGGAAAAAAAAAAACTCCAATCTGACTGGCCGCTGATGTCTCTCACCATGACAGCCCCAGGGAGCGAGGAGACGGTCATATTTCGGCGTGAACGTAGCACGTTTCGTCGGCAGGCGGTGCGGCGGCGACACAACGCAGGGAGTAACCCCACCCCACCCACCTCTCTCATTGGATCTCCTCTCAGGTACGCCGTGCATGGAGCAGGAAACCCTCTCTGTCGTTCTGTCGTTCCGCCGCCTGGTATGAGCATGTTTCCAGGCGGCGGCGGCGGCTCTTTCCTGTCACCCACTTCAACAGCAGTTTGCGTCCTCTGCATGACATCGAGCAGGACATCATCTGTGATTGGATGTGTGTCTCCACTCTGCATGTGATGTCTTTTCGCCCTCCTTTCCTCAAGACCTCACTCTTTTCATCCTGTTATCATATGACCTGATCTTTTTAAATTCCACATTTCTAAGCACGGATCAAAGAACGGAGTCCTCACAAACTTTAAGGCCATGAAATCTGATATATCAGCTCCCCTCAGAACTGCACATGGTTCGTTCATTAATACAGATGTCGGACTGTTATCACATCACTCTGCCCTTTTCAAAACCTTTCTAGGAAAAGGGATGAAGGGTGATATTGATCGTTTTAAAAATCAAAGGTTTAGGTCTGTTCCCACAGGAATAAACTGTGTTTTTAGTTGTGAGAGTCAATAGCTGCTGCTCATCAGATGTTGAGGACACGTCACACCTCCTAAAACCAATTTTGCTCAATTTAACACGATCATTTTTGGCAGAGATACATTTATAGATCACATTTTTTTTCTCTGTACAAACATTTTCACCAGTTTATAATGATAATCGATAACCTTTCCTGTTGCATCCAGCCACATCTTTGTGTAATAATGAATTTTTCATTATGGGCGCTTTCAGTTTGCTCCAGTGTTTGTTATCAGCCCCTTTAGTGACTTTCTGTGAGACTCAGCCTTGAAAACCTCGGCCCTCTTTGGACAGAGTTGTGTTTTATGACTTGCTGTCCAAGATGGCAGTGACCTGACATGACTGACTGCTGCCCTACAGAATATTTTTAAATGAACCCTCACTCCTGAGGTTGTGGCCTGATTAGATGGACCATGTCATAACTGTAAGGTCACAAGTTCACTCACGACAACAACTTGTATGTCACTTCCTGTCCCTCAGAGGGGCATCTCGCAAAAGACCGTCACTGCATGTAAATCAGCAATTAAAGCACAAAATAAGAATTAACACAGAATAAGTAAAGCTGGATGTTTGTGTTCCACTGGTCTTAAAGCTGTGGATGAACGTCAGGTTCCTCGTGTCTGTTGATCTCCTCTAGTTTTGTTGTACAGCTGCCAGCAGCTTTCCATGTTTTTCCTGCATCTGTTGAGCAAGGTCACATTTCTAAATGCTGAGCTTTGAAAAATGTTAAGCAAGGAAAACAAGTGCGCAGCCTGCCAGGGGTCAATAAACTTAAAAATGCAAAATTGTTCCCTCCTCTGCTGAGCCCTCCACCTCCCACAGCCAACACTCCAGATACTTTATTGACTTCAGGAAGGCACAGGCGGCTGAGGTTTTGTAATCACCCAATGATCAATGATTTAAAATGTGATTAATTTAGAGAATCATACAGTTAACTCACCTGTCAGTGGTGTAGTTTAGGGTAGTTTTTTTAGTTTCCGTAACTGTTCTCTCTGATTACATTTCACTGTGATGTTTAATACCTAGTACTTTCCTCAACACTAAACATTAATGAACCTCAGTAAGAAAAGAGAAAAACTTAGACTGCTGTAACACTGTAATACTGTAAAGATAAAAGAAGTTCCTGAACATGTCATATACAAGCTTCACACTCAGTGCCACAAACCTCATCTGCAGCTGGTGCCATGGTGGAGGTCAACCTGTCGTGTACGTGTGGTGCATGGAAAAGGAAAATACGTGAAAATAAATGTGGCGTGTTGTAAATTTTAGCTTCTCCTCGATAACCCCCAATCACATCTGCCAATCACTCACCTCTAAAGATGATGTGAACATAGTTAAAAGCCACATGGGGATGATTGGATACAAACCACATGATCAAGTCAGGTTGAGTTCAGGTCATGAGCCATCATGTCTGTTAAGTTCTCCTAAGAAACCAAAGGCAACACCTGTTTCCATCCACCTGTCTGAGGTCAGGGTACCTCCACCATGACAGCCAGCATGTGCATCACACCAACCTGAAATCCCTCTGTTGTAATGTAACCTGTGTCAGCTTCCTCCTCCCTCCTCCTCCCTCCTCCTCCCCCCTGTGATGATGATGTTGTGTATCAGCTGTTTCCCCTCTGGCCTCCATCTCTTCTCATTTCCTTCCCGTCTCCCTTTTCCCCCTCCCTCAAACAGTCTTCAGGAGGCTCTCAGCCAGGCCTCCCAGCCTTCAGCATCCCAGGTGAAAAGTCAGCCATCCAGAACCCCGTCCCAGGTGACCGTGCTGAGCACAAGCGCCTCCCTGCTGGCCAGGAATGGAAGCACACACCTGGAGGGTTCTCAGGACAAGGCCTCGACCGTGGGCGCTACCAGCTTGCAGGATGACTTCGGTATGGAGCAAAATGAGGAGAGCTGAGATGTTTAAAAAGAGTTTGAGCTGGATTGGGAGTTTGTGTGGAGGTGGATCCATGTGACGGATCAGAACTGTTTCTTTGTTTGCGGTCGGATTGCTTTGGTTTTATACGCCGAGGTCAGAAAGTCGCAACAGTTCTCGGGTCTGGAGTGGCTCGAAGAGAGCTGGTCACACATGAGTCTGTTGCATTCAGTCAAAGCAGAGCGCCATTATCCACGGTCGGCGGACTGACGCAACCATTCAAAGCCGGGCGCGATTATTTATGCTCCATTTATCTCTGTCTGTGATATTTTGTCTGTAGCCAATACTTGACCTCACATGCATGTTAGCCTTTGGTCACAGCGTTTGCACCCCCCACCGCTGACAACACTGAACATGCTTCACTTATATCCTTAAGATATCAGTGGTTTTAGGAAAAAAGACAGAGGTTTTGTAAGAGCTGTGTTCCTTTGAACCGCTGGTAAATGGATAACAACTCTTACTCATGTTTTAACCCGAAGCAGATTGCTGTTATGAGAGACTCGGTGGTCTGAGTGTGTTTCTGTGCCTGTGATCTCAGAGCGTCGCTAATTCTTGTCTAACTGCATATGATTCCTCTACTTTGTCAGCGTCTGAGTTTATGTGCACTTCTGAAGTCAGATGTTGGTTTACTGAACACATCTGCCTGGTTGCATTAAGTGTCTTAAGAAAATGTTTTCCTCTGATGAGTTTGTCAGAAAAAATGCATTAGATTTAACTCTGGTCTCTGTCAAGAACGTTTAATAAATGTATTTTTATTCTTTCTGTTCTTTTTTGGTTGTACTTTATCTTTTAAACCAGCATTATGTAGCATTTGGTATTTACTTACCAGGCAATATTTCTTACTAGTCAAACAGCAAGAAGTAAACCATGATGTCTGTGTGCCAGTAACTTCCAGCTACATTGCAGTGCACCAGTGCTCCAAATAGCAGCAGTCTTTCCCAAGCAGCTAGCTGTGCTGCTAACAGAGCTAATTAGCATTTAAAGTTAGCCCCAGTTATGGTTTACTTCAGGAAACTACAAATCTTGGCGTTTGGAGTTTAGGCAGAACAGCTCAACAACTTTAGAGGCAAAACCAGAAAGTTTTTCCTCCATAAAACATGATCCAGTGTCACTGAAGCCGGTGATATTTGTGTGTGAGACTGATGCTGTTTGTTGATGTTGCTTGAATGAAACTAGAGGAATATGCATTCTTTTTTTTTCATTGAAATTAGGAAAGCAGTGTTTTGCGACTGTGAATAATTTATCTTTAAAAAATAATCATGTTTTATTCTTCTAGCTGTTGATTCTCACTGCATAATACTTTGGGGTCAGACTGACTTTGCAACATATTTCCTTTCGGTTTATTTATTTAACAACTCGAGAATTTCCACCTCCTTCCAGCTCAGCCTTCTTTTTTTTTTTCACATTTCCCATCATTTTTAATGACTCAACTGTTACAAACACAAACAACAGTGTTTGGATTGCATTTGAGGTTTCATTAACCTGAGTGGGAACAGTGTTACCATGGCAACTTTTTTTATATTCCCCTTGGACTGTCAGGAATAATGCAGCATATGAGGAATTTTGGAAGTCAGATGTTCCAATCAGACATTCAATGGTTGTTAAATGTGATTATTCTCATAATCTGTGTTCTGGTACTGTGTGTATGATATGCAGAAATATGTGAAATAAGTCCTTTTAAATGAGTTTTTTTGACTTATTATAGTTGTTGAACTTTAAGGCCTCTACGTTTAAGTTCTGTTTTTATACCCTCATCAGTGGATTAATCACAATAAAGCCTGACTGCTGTTCATGACGAGCAGGAAATGACTGATGTGCTTATAGCCTCTTTGGGAGAAGGCACATTGACTCAATGATCCCATTAGCTCTGATGAAAACAGCAATATGACCAAAGCTATCTAATTCCCAGCATGTAAACTTGTAGCCTAATTAAATTATTCCCACAGCCTTTGCTTGTGATTTCCGTAGAATGACTTTGCTTTTCTCTCTTTGTTTGGTTTTTTTTTCCCCAGGAAAGCTCACACCCTCCTTGTATGAGGTGGGTGGATGTGACATGTCCCTCGTCAATTTTGAACCTGCAACCAGACGAGCCTCCAATAACGTATGGTGAGCGTCAAACTGATTATTCCTTAATTTGCTTAGTGGGATTTCAGATGATAAAATACACCCTCCGGCTGCTGTAATGATGTGCTGTGTTTTCTCTTAACCTTGCAGTCTCTGCAAAATTGAAAGATGATGTTTAACTTCTGTATTGTTTTTGACTAGAACAAATAATTTAATCCCTGATACATGTGGTTTTGTGTTGAGATAGTGCCCAATTGTTAGATAGCTGAGCATAATATCTGTTTACCTGAACACCAGTGTTGCAGAAGCATGTAAAGCATATCAGGTCATGCTTATTGTAGAAGATGGTTGTATTTACAGGCAGTGGTTATGCTGTGATGTTGTCACATATTTTGCCATCTTTGTACAGCCTGTTTTCCACTGGTGTGTGTGTGAGATGGCTGAGCTTTAAGCTCTTTCACAAAAAAAAAAAACTTAACTGTACAGTGAAGAATCTGAGCGAGTAGCCTACTTGCTGTTTAGTTTGAGGTCACCAGATGATGAATCATGATTTAATACAGTAAGTGCAGCAGATCCCTTTGTCTCATCAGTGTCCTCCTTTTGTCTAATGCCCTGCAGGGACACCGACTCCCACCTCTCCAGTTCTACCTCAGTTCGCTTCTACCCTCATGACCTGGTGAGTACCCAACCAGTGAGCTCCACGTGTGTGTGTGTGTGTGTGTGTGTGTGTGTGTGTGTGTGTGTGTGAGTGAGGTGTGTGTTTGAGTGTTTCTTTACAACTTCAGAGGGCTGTTGGAAGATTAAGAGTTGGCTTTAAGTGTTCACATTGGAGACCAGGTCAGGGGTTAGGGACAGGGTTAAACATTGAGTTTTGATGGTGAAAATAAGGTTCAGCGGTGAGGAAAGGTTTAGTTTTTGTGTGTGAAAGAGAGAGAGAGAGAGAGAGCTTGACTTGTAGAATGAGGGACAGAAAACTGACAGACTGAAACCCCGAACATGCAGAGCAAAGAAACAAACAGTGTTGTTTCTCCTCTGCATGTCTGTTCTGAATATTTCTGCATATTGTTTTTGGCATTCATGACTGTCAGGTTGACAGGTTTCTGCGTGCGCTGGCTGTTTTTTTTCCCCCTCTCCTTTTTTCTTACCGTTTTTTTGTTACCTCAGACCAAAAACAAATTATATTTCACCAACTTAAAAATCACCACACCGCCTAACATTTGGCTCCGGGACAGAATTTTAAAATTTTTTGATTGGATTTCAAAACGGTCCGCAGTCTGGCACCTACACACTTATCTGATATGATATGTTCTATATGAGCAGGAAAGGTGAATTTAATAATCTGTTGCCAGCTTTTTTAACCATTTTTGCAACAAGAATCCAGATGGCTGGGAGTGGGTGAGGTGGTGTTGGTGGTGCAGTCTTTATCCTGTTTAACAGCCAAAACACTCTCACTCGAGTCAAATGACAAAATTTATCTCTAATACTTTTTCTGTCAACACACTCTTAAACTACATTTACTTTTCTTGTATTGCTTTATTTTTATTTTTAAGTTTACTGTCATTGTTTAAATCACATTTGTAAAATACTTTGAGTTGTTTCATGGGTGAAAATGCAGCACAGATGAGTTTGACTGACCGTGGGACAGATCTCCCTCCCTCAGATCCGTCTGAACCGTCTGCTTACGATGGACCCGGAGCTCCTGGAGCAGCAGGACGGAGATCTGAGCCCGGAGCTCCAGGATGCACCGCTGGGACAAGAGGACGCCGCAGCCACCGCCACTGCTGCCGACAAAGCCAGGCAGTACTACCGCCTGTGGCTCCTGCCCTTCCTCTGGGTCGGCCTGCACTTTGACCGACTGACCCTGCTGGCACTGTTTGACAGGTGAGACCGCCAGAGATCTTCATCATCATTTTTGGCTCATTTTTTACAAAACATTATGCAGCTCGATGCCCCCAAGTGATTCGGGGACAGTTTGTCAAACCTCATCACGCATTAATGTGTGAAAACTCACTTTCCTAAGTGTTAAACTCGTCATTGTGAAGTCGGCTGCTACATTTTTCATCTGTATCTGCTGCCATGTTTGATTTCTGTGTTGACATCCACTGCAGTTTGTGATAAAAACAGAGATGATGACACCGACACAAGTTCCCACGCTTGCTACTCGTAATTAGAAAGTTTAATCGTTGTGTTGTCTCATCTTGAGTAACCGACATTTTTAAGCTGTATCCCCAGTTTTTGTTTTTAACTAATTACAGTTTGTCTAAAGATAAAAATTCTGTCTAGAACAGCAATAACCATTTGTTAAATCAGGTCAGTCCCCCTGAAGGACGGTCCAAGATGGCTGTGGCACAGTTTGGGACTGAGAAACAGAATTCTGAGGCAGCGGCGAACCTTTAAAGCGACCATCCATTCTTTACACTTCACAAAAAAACGTGAAGATTCCTTAAATGTCACGTTCCTCTGCAGGCTGTTCAGCATCTTCTTCATGTGCTCAGAGACTTTTCTCCTCCCGCTGTGTGTGTGTGACAGGAACCGTGAGGTTTTAGAGAACGTGCTGGCCGTCGTGCTGGCCGTCCTGGTGGCCTTCCTGGGTTCAGTGCTGCTGGTCCACGGCTTCTTCACTGACATCTGGGTCTTTCAGTTCTGCCTCGTCATCGCAAGTTGCCAGTATTCCTTACTGAAGGTGAATACGTGACTTTTAACAGCACAGCATTGTGAGACTCGACCCTTTAAAAAAAAAAGTGGAACAGTGAACTTTTGTCACAAATAACCGTTTCTATGTTTTCATGCCGCGCTGAAACACATGAGAGCTTTTTTTTAATCAAAGTTTGGTTTGCCTTAAAGGGAATTCTTGATATTTAAAAAAATATTTATCGCTTTAATTCTCGAATCTGTTTGAAATAAAGTAGTAATAAATGTTTGCTTGAAGCATTTTGAGGATTTATGTGTCATATGGTGAGCATTAACGATGAATTCGCTGGTGTCTCCTTTATAATTGGCAGAGTGTTCAACCAGACTCCTCTTCACCTCGACATGTAAGTAATTATCCTTTATAATCCATTTTTCACCCCGACACTTTCGGGACCTTTAAAGTGTTCACATTTTGCGGGGGGTCTTGCCCTTAAAATTGACGCTCATATTCTGAGTTGTGCTCATTAAATTCCTGGATAGCCCACACGGCGATCATCCGAATGGTCAGGAGTGCAAAAAGTGCTGAAAATAAACAGCATTTAGACGAGAAAAAAAAACCAAAAAGACCTTTACACTTGAACATCAAACCGAGGGTAAAAAAAACAAAACAACAGAGGATCTGTTTTGTTTTATCTCTGAAATGACCTGTGGTTGTTATTCCAGATTTCTTTTTTTTTTTTTTGTTCCCTGGGTCTGTTTTGATTTTTTTTTTGAGAATGATGTTGCTTTTCCCCTGCGAGTCTTGTGCGTTGCTCCCTCCCTCTGCGTCAGAAGCCTGCTCTGAAACAGCGTCTTTTATTAATGCAGCTCCTACTCAGCTGCAGGCACAGGCTTTAAATAGCTGGCCAGAGTTTAGACCACGGCTCCCTCTCTCTCTCTCACTCTTTGTCTGTAGCTCCCCCCCTCCCCCTTTACTCGACTCCTCTTCCTCTCCCTCGCGTCGTCCCCCTTTTTCCTTCACCTCATCTCACCCTCGAGGACTTCTCTCTTCTTCTTCTTGCCTTTTTTCACGACGACGTTGACACGTTTTAAGTAAACCCGGTGCATTTAACGTGACCGTTGGTGTGTAAACGGTCGGTGCTCCCGTCGGTTTGAAAGGAGGACAGCTCAGAGCCTCAGAGCCTCCTGGGCTGAAGCTGCACACTGCAGATACTTACTCTCCCTCTCTCTTGTGAAACCTTACACTTGATGCTATTCCTGTTTATACCTGTGTCACCGTCCCCCCCCCCCCCACCCCCCCAGGCTCACATGACACCGATATCACTGAATGATTTCTTTCTTCAGGGATAATTCTCGTTAAAAAAGATTCAATTATTGAGTTGCGGAGCTCAGTGTTATCTGTCGTAATATGCTCTTTTTCCACAGGCGATCACAAGGGCGAGCATTCTTAGTATTTTAGGGCATGAAAGGCCACTTGTAGTCCAAAAAAGTAAAACGCACTTGAAGAAAATGATATTTGCAGTTTGGTTGCCCTCCTCTCTTTTCTCATTTAAATACTCTGAATGCTCTGGAGCCGCTCCTCTAATGAACCATTAATCATCATCATACCTTTTGTCCCCGCAGGGCCACAACCGTATCATAGCGTACAGCCGGCCTGTCTACTTCTGCCTGTGCTGTGGCCTCATTTGGCTGCTCCACTACGGCAGCCTGAGGACCACTTCATCCCGCTTCACCCTGTACGGAGTCGCTCTTACCAGCTCCCTGGTGCTCGCCTCCGCCAGGGACCTTGTCATCGGTGAGCGTGCACCCGTGTGGCATTTATGCGGAGTAATGACATTCATAACAACGCCCTTTATTTGCATGGCATTTCATGAAGTGCTGAATAGAAAAACACTCATCGTTTTCACTCACACAGGCCGAGTTAAACTCCTTCAAATCTTTTAGTTGACTTCTATTAAGCTGTCATAAACTCAACACCAAGCCTTTATTTAGAGTAAGTAGCACTTATATTACTTCTATATAGATATTATACTATAATAGGTGTTAAAATGTTACATATAGCACCTTTCATTTATTGTTCCTGACACAAAAGACACATTAAGCTGCAGTAACTGGATTAGAAGTGCATTCATCAAAATATTTAAAAAGTGCAATATGGAAATGAGCCACAGTCTCTCTGTTGAAAGCGCTGATTATTTGCTTAGAGAGTATTCAAGCCACCCTTCATCAAACAGCAATCAACATTAATTGCTGCAGTTGCCGCGGAGCTGTGCGCCGACATGAAGCCGTAATATTTTTAGCTCACAGTCAAAGATTAAGGACAATTAAAACCAAGTCAGTGTTACCTTCACGGATCTGAAACCCCCGTGTGGACGGAAGAATAATGAGAGAAAATGTTTCATTCCTCTGCCTCCCTGCAGTCTTCACCCTGTGCTTTCCCATCATCTTCTTCGTGGGGCTGCTGCCGCAAGTCAACACGTTCGTCATGTACCTCTTTGAGCAGCTGGACATCCATGTGTTCGGGGGCAACGGTGAGTGACTTACAGATGCACGGCTCCTCCGCAGGAGTGACTTTGACCTCCACAGAACGAGACAACAGACACTCTTTACTCTTACCTTTAACATAATGTTGTGGCAGGCTGCGTGAGAGTGCTGATTAGCATTCTGGCGGGGCCCGGCCCCTGTCAGGTTGAGTGGTCTGCTTGCTGACATCCTCTCTGTGCTCCCCGCAGCCTCCACAAGCCTTCTGTCAGCGCTGTACAGCGTCCTGCGCAGCGTCGTCACCGTCGCTCTGCTTTATGGCTTCTGCTACGGAGCTCTGAAGGTGAGAGCGAATCCAGCCCAGACACAACCACTGGATATCATTCAGCTAGAACTGAAAAGTGATCTCAAGACAAAAAAAAAACCACATTGACAGCCACCACTTCACTTCCAGATCACAAAGTTATCTCAGCATTATTACA
The DNA here is from genome assembly GCA_029814765.1 of Acanthurus leucopareius. Taxonomy (NCBI): domain Eukaryota; kingdom Metazoa; phylum Chordata; class Actinopteri; order Acanthuriformes; family Acanthuridae; genus Acanthurus; species Acanthurus leucopareius. The sequence goes on from JAQMCX010000015.1 coordinate 6,025,994, forward strand.
AACTTTAACATGTTTTAAGCGAAACTCCCTCAGTGTTTTTTTTGTTAAGGTTTTACTTTGAACTCACATTGTTAGCTGTTCTTGGTCATGATGAGGTTGAAGATGATGATGATGATGATGAAATCCCAACAGTTTATTGCCAAATATGTTAGACGTGATAAGCAACTGTATCATTTTAAACACACAGTATCTGCTTTGTTTGAATGAATGTTTTTGTGCCGTGGATGTTTATTAAAGCTCAGCATTAAAAAACTGATTCACTGTTTCCCAACAAAAATAAAAAGCACAACTAAGAGTCCAGACATGCTGAGTTCGATCAAGGACGATGTTTCCCACGTTCACTCTTTTTAGTATTAGCATGCTAACATTCGCTCATTAGCAGGAAGCTAAAGGCAATAAGTCTGATGGGAATATTATGAGTTAGCTTGGCTGCTTTAAATAAAGGCTCATGTAGCATCCAGAACGTTTCCAGGTCCAGTTACTGTGCATCTTCTGCAGAAGTGATGGGACACTTTTAGGAAGCTGAGTCATGTCGGGTCAGACATCTGTTAAATATTTATGAAGCCTTGTTATCCCCTTTTTTTTGTGTGTGAATATGGACAGTGATTCTCAGGAAACAAACCACACATCCCATCACATCGGCGTGATTCGTTCTTACTCTCATTGCTGCTTGGAAAAACAGAAAATCAAAGTATCATAAGTCATTAAAACCCCATCATTCTCTGCTTCTCAGGAGACCTGGGAGCCTCATCACATCCCCGTGTTGTTTTCTGTGTTCTGCGGCCTCTTGGTGGCAGTGTCCTACCACCTGAGCCGACAAAGCAGCGACCCCTCTGTCCTCATGTAAGTTCACCGCCTTGCACAACAAACCTCAACAATCCTGGAGAGTTTTTTGCAGGATCTGAGCCGTGGAGATGTTTCTGAGAAATAAATATTGAAGTTCAAATATTTGTCTTAGCGTGAGTAGAAAGTCTGGCGCTGATGTGGTGAACTCGCCCATCTGGCACACGAGCAGGCAAAAACAGTTCATCAGAAGCAATTTCCATTAGCTGCTGGACCGGCGTCTGCCAGAAAGTAATCCATATTTATGAATAATGTGTGACTTTTCTACCCATAAATACGCTCTGGATTATCTCAGACAGATTTTTTTCCAAGTATTTCAGAAATGCTCCAATCAAATCATTGGAAGCCGCTCCACACAATGGCTGCAGTGTTACCAGTGAGCGGTAACACGTTCAATCACCCGCAGGAGACTCCTGGTATTTGAATCAGCTAATTTTTCTGCCTCTTGCTTCATAGCTCGCTCATACAGTCCAAGATTCTGCCCAATCTGAAGGACAAGAACCCAGAGGACCCTCTGTCAGAGGTGCAGGACCCTCTGCCCGACAAGCTCAGGGCATCGGTGGTGAGGCGACCTTCATTGTTTATCTGAATTAAGCTAATTAACTGGAGATATTAGACTTAAATTTGGGATGTTTCACACAGTTACATTTGTTAAAGCTGTTAATTATGTTTCTCCTTCTCTACTTCTAATCCCTGATGTGTGTTTTGTTGAACACAGAATGAGCGTCTGCAGTCGGACCTGATCGTCTGTGTGGTCATCGCTGTCCTTTACTTCGCCATCCATGTCAGCACAGTGTTCATTGCACTACAGGTACGGTCATGTTTTCTTTCTTATCATTTAAAGGGACGATCATCTCGGTTTATTAACCCTGTTATCTTCTGTTGTCGTGACACTTAAACAACAAGAAAAGATAAAGCAAACACGGATGTACAAATGGCTTCACATGTGTGGTGGGATTCATTTTCCCGTCTCTGTTTCCTCTCAGCCTTTCCTCAGTTATGTCCTGTATGCACTTTTGGGGACGGTGGGTTTGCTCACCCACTACCTGCTGCCTCAAGTCCGCAAACAGCTGCCGTGGTACTGCTTCTCTCACCCTCTGCTCAAAACCAAGGAGTACTATCAGTTTGAAGTCAGAGGTGAGTTCGCTGGGTCTCAGTGTCACTGCAGTGGTTACAGATTCAGTGTTTCCCAAGTGGTGATGCAAGAAATCTGTGTTTTGTCACTGTTCAGCCATGATGATGATGAACATACACGACCGTCTCTGCTGCAGAGAAAGTGTTTGCAGACATTTAATAAAAGCAAATGAAAAGAGAATCAGTAACTTAAATAATCTGTGTTATTTCTCATTTCTAATTTTCATTTTAAACTTCTAAACATCATTTATGCAGCGCGTCATAACGATGCTCACGTTACCTGTCTGTCTCGTCAGATGCGGCTCATGTGATGTGGTTCGAAAAGCTCCACGTGTGGCTGCTGTTTGTGGAGAAAAATGTCCTCTATCCTCTCGTCATCCTCAACGAGCTGAGCGGCAGCGCCAGAGAGCTCGCCAGTCCCAAGAGACTCGACACCGAGTGAGAATTCCTGCTTTTTTCCAACATATTTGTATCTTAACTCCTGATCTCCTTTGGCTCTTGTAATTCTTTTCTCATTTCGTAACTTAAATACAATCTGAAGATGCTGTCATCTTCGCTAGCAAGCTTCGCTTTATATGCATCAGAGTGTTACATCATAGTTTTTTTTTAATTGAATATCCTTTTGTAAAGAAGTAGTAACTCTTGACAGGCTTGTTGTTTCCCCTGTTTCCTGTCTAAGCTATGCTAAGCTAAGCTAACTGGCTGCTGGCTCCAGCTTTATTTAATCTGTACAGACATGAGAGTCTTGTTGTTCTTCTCATCTAACTCTCATCAAAAATTAAATAAGTGTATTTCCAAAAACGTTCAACTCCCACCTGAACTGATAGTTTGGAAGGCTTAGAATAGGATCTGTATGCTTTAATAGTTTCATCGTGACGCAGGTGACACTGTTGTTCAAAATGTCGTGCAGGGTCGGCGCTCTGATGATCACAGTGGCCGGCCTGAAGCTGCTCCGCTCCTCCTACAGCAGCCCCACGTACCAGTATGTGACCATCCTCTTCACCGTGCTCTTCTTCACCTTCGACTACCACCATCTGTCTGAGACGCTGCTGCTCGACCTGTTCCTCATGTCCATCGTCTTCAGCAAGGTGAGCCGAATATACGATGAGCCCTTTCTCCGACTCTGCACAGGAGACGTCCCGCATGCGTTCAGTGCCCTCTAAAAACGTTGGAATTATGATAATTTAGCCAGAATGACTCATCCTGCCTACTTGTGTTTGTGCTCGTCGGGGCAAAGCAGAAAAGTACTTTTATTACGCAATCAGAGGATTTCTGTGCAGTTACCTGTGCTGAAGTTCACTGCATTTCATTTTTGATGTTTATTTTTAATTTTTTTAGCTTATTTTGTTTATATTTTTTTGTGTTTTTTACAGATGTGGGAGCTGTTCTACAAGCTGCACTTTGTCTACACCTACATTGCCCCCTGGCAGATCACATGGGGCTCGGCCTTCCACGCCTTTGCTCAGCCCTTCGCTGTGCCTCGTATCCTTTCACTGCCGTCTTTTATCAGCACAAATACTGACTCACCCAGTTCTTACGTGGACCTGCACCTCTGCAGTCCGGCTGTAAATTCTATTTTTGTGACGCCCGTAATGTTTTGATTGATGTTATTTCAGACGCCTTTGTACTGTCGTCCCCCTCGTGTGTGGAATTGAGTTTTTGCAAAAAAAATTTGTCACCATTTTGTGTTAAACATGGGATTTTTTTATTAAGCTAGCTGGAAATCAGATGGTATACAATAGCAAATCAGACTTATTTCTCACATGATCTTTGACCCGAGCCCCTCCAGACTCTGCCATGCTGTTTGTTCAGGCTGTCGTCTCAGCAATCTTCTCCACCCCCCTCAACCCCTTCCTGGGCAGTGCCATCTTCATCACCTCCTACGTCCGTCCCGTCAAGTTCTGGGAGAGAGACTATAAGTAGGGAAACATCATTTAAATTACTCCAGTACTATTTCTGTAGCTACATGTCTGAAACGTGTTAACAATCCTCTCTGTTCGCAGCACAAAGAGGGTCGATCACTCCAACACTCGACTGGCCTCTCAGCTGGACAGAAATCCAGGTGAGAGACCGAAATTCAGCTTCACGAGTTAATTTTTTTCTTAAGTTTATTTTGGCATCAAATCCAACTTTGAAATTCCTCATTTTCTTCGGGAAACAAGTTATCTCTGACTCTGTTTAGTTGAAGCAAACTGGGAGAAACTGTGCTTTTATCTAAGTCACACAGTGTGACTCAGTTCAACAGAAGAAGTGTTTTTAAATAAGAAATGGCTTTAATCCTTCTGTTCCTGTGATATCAGCGGCTAAACATGAAACTAATCTGCCTTTCTTCTTCTGTTTTTCATCGTTCTTCACCTCCTCAGGCTCCGATGACAACAATCTGAACTCCATCTTCTACGAACACCTGACCCGCTCGCTGCAGCACAGCCTGTGTGGAGATCTTCTTCTGGGCCGATGGGGAAACTTCAGCACCGGCGATTGTTTCATCCTGGCCTCCGACTACCTGAACGCACTGGTTCACCTCATCGAGATCGGCAACGGCCTGGTGACCTTTCAGCTCCGAGGGCTGGAGTTCAGAGGTGAGAAGGTCCACAGAGAGAAGAACCTGAGAACAAATGTGCCACTCGTTTGGTTAAAATAAACTTGATTATATTATATTAAACGCTGAAGCAATCAGGGTTGTCGGTGTTGACAAGCAAGACGAGTAATAATCTGCTTTTGCAACGTCTATTTTCATAAAACATTCACTAAGTTTGTCCCCTTCCAGTGTTCTTAGTAAAAGCTTAAAAGTTAGCGAGGTACTGAGTGACTGAGTAAAGACTTAACTAAAGTATAAATTTGTTTCAAGGAAACATCTGTGGCACCGTCCAATCAGAGAGCGATCAACTATGTTAATGAGAAGTCACTGTCGCATCACAAGTGAAGCTAAAATAACAGTTGAAAAATAAACAATAAAATAAACTTCCATCCCTTAAAAATGAAGCATTTCTTGCTTGTTTTAATTTATTTAAGCGTATATTAAAGAACATTTGTTTTATCCAGTGTTAAATTAAATCCCATGAGCTCTTTGGCTGTAAACTGGGCATATTAGCAAGCTAACGTTAGCTTTGTCAGTTGTTTCAGCTGGCAAGTTAACAGCTACAGCTATCAGTTATCGATTTTAATATTAACTATCTTTCCATAACAACCAGTTTGTGTGATACAGTCAGTGTGAATTCAATGATGAATAAGTGTCGACTTAATAAACATTTCTTGCGTGTTAAAACAGATCAAATTTGATCCAACAGCCCCTGATATTTGTAGTTTTGGTTACTAGCTTACAAGTTTCTGACAATCAAGTCATCATACTTTTCTTTCCAGATCTAACTTCATCTTTCTGATGGTATTTGTAGATTTAATGAAACTCAACCACCTGTTTTTCCAAGCAGGTTACCCCCCGCCCCCCCTCCAGTAAAACTCCCTCATTGGGAAAAAGAATGAGGAACATTCGCCAGCTGCCTTTCTGTTTTCTGTCATGAGCATTCCTTCACTCCAGCCCAGACACGCTTATCTTCCTGTTAAACACACCTGTTCATGCTTTATCAGCACAACAACATCAGCCGGCAGTTTTCTGCTGCACAACAAACCTGCATGTGACACACTGTGACCTTTTTACAGAAAAGGAAGCAATCCTCAGAGCATGAGACTCCTCAACAGCCTGTCAGCAACTTTTTTTTTACCGTCACTGATGAAAATATCATGTTTTTTTTATAGCATAAGATGTTTCTGTGTGTCTACTATGATATGAAACCAGTTTACCTACATAAGATGAGTCTGTTAGAAAATTACTTGGTGGGATTTTCCCTCAAAAAAAAAAATCCAGTTGTCATTGTTGAAATGAACAGGAATAACCTATAACTCCCCCAACAAGTTTTGATATCACTTTTGTCGTGTATGATTTTTTTGTGTCTTTATGAAACTGTTGAAATTTCCCTCCGCAGGAACTTACTGTCAGCAGAGGGAAGTGGAAGCCATCACCGAGGGGGTGGAGGAAGATGAGGGCTGCTGCTGCTGCGAGCCGGGCCACCTCCCCTTCATCCTGTCCTTTAACGCTGCCTTCGGACAGCGCTGGCTGGCGTGGGAGGTGCTGGTCACCAAATACGTGCTGGAGGGCTACAGCATCACCGATAACAGCGCCGCCTCCATGCTGCAGGTGTTCGATCTGCGACGCATCCTCACCACCTACTACGTCAAGGTCAGTGGGCTCGAGTCGTACTGTTTAAAAAAAAGAACAATAAATATAATTATTATAGGACCCTAAATGCATCATCCCTTCCTGGTTTCAGGGGATCATCTACTATGTTATCGCTTCGCCCAAACTGGAGGAGTGGCTGGCTAACGAGACCATGAAAGAAGGCCTGAAGGGATGTGGGGAGAAGAACTACGTGGACCTGGATCCCACCTTCAACCCCAACATCGACGAGGACTACGACCACCGACTCGCAGGCATCTCCAGGGACAGTTTCTGCGGCGTCTACCTGGGCTGGATCCAGTACTGCAACTCCAGGAGAGCCAAGGTAACGCTGGGAATCTGCTCCCGGAGTGACGTCGGGAACAATGTGGATCGTGGCTATAAAGACACGTTCATAATACTGTCACCATTTTTAGGTAGAAGTTAGAACTGAATGGGGTTTGAGTGTCCTGAATGTCTCTGCTCTCTGCCGTCTGCAGCCTCTGGACAGCGAGAAAGACTCGGCTCTGGTGCTGCTCTGCTTCGGCCTGTGTGTGCTGGGGAGGAGAGCTCTGGGAACAGCAGCCCATCACATGTCCAGGTCAATTAATCATCTTTATTATAACGAGTTTATCTTTAATAACATGTTAATGACTGAGCGACACATGCTGAGCTTTACATCCATACATGCAAACACGTGTACGTTTTTTTTCCTTCTTTTCTTTTCTTTTCTTTTCTTTTCTTTTCTTTTCTTTTCTTTTCTTTTCTTTCTCTGTCTGTGCTCTCTTTTTTAAGCTTAAGATTAATGACTAAACTAAAAGTCCTCCACCTTTTCTTTCCATCACAGCAACCTGGAGTCTTTCCTTTATGGACTTCATGCATTATTTAAGGGAGATTTCCGCATCTCCTCGGTGCGAGACGAGTGGATCTTCGCAGACATGGAACTGCTCCGGAAAGTTGTGGTGCCTGGGATCCGAATGTCTCTAAAATTACACCAGGTGAGTCGCCTGGAAACTGCCTTTGACCTCATTCTCGGGGTCTCGAATCTGGTCTGTAAGAAAAATGTCGCGCTCGTTCTTTCAGGACCACTTCACGTCCCCGGACGAGTACGACGAGCCGCCCGTCCTCTTCGAAGCCATCTCCTCCCACCAGCAGAACCTGGTCATCGCTCACGAGGGCGACCCAGCCTGGAGGAGCGCCGTGCTGTCCAATGCCCCGTCGCTCCTTGCCCTGCGCCACGTCCTCGACGAAGGAACCAACGAGTACAAAATCATCATGCTCAATCGACGATACCTCAGCTTCCGCGTCATCAAGGTGAGAACTGCAACACATTTGAATCAGTCTTTGATTCATTGATCGCTGTTTCTAACACGCTGTGCTTATCGGGGAACCTCTCGTGCTGCAGGTTAATAAAGAATGCGTGCGAGGCCTTTGGGCGGGACAGCAGCAGGAGCTGGTGTTCCTGAGAAACAGAAACCCAGAGCGAGGGAGCATCCAGAACGCCAAGCAGGCTCTGAGAAACATGATCAACTCGTCCTGCGATCAGCCCATCGGGTATCCCATCTACGTATCACCGCTGACCACCTCATACTGCAACTCGCACCCCCAGCTCGGACACATCCTCGGAGGCCCTATCAGCATCGGAAACATCCGAAACTTTGTTGTCAGCACCTGGCACAGGTTTGTTGCCGTCTATAATTTGGCCTGGTCGTAAAAGGTCAGATGTTCAAACTGCCGCGTGTGACCTGTTAATGTTTTCCTCTCTGTTTGTGTCTCCGGTCGTCATTCAAACGCTCCTCTGACAGGTTGAGGAAAGGCTGCGGCGCCGGCTGCAACAGCGGAGGGAATATCGAGGATTCGGACGCGGGGGGGTTGTCCTGTGGCAGCGGGAACGGGACGGGGGGAGACTCCCAGCAGAGCTCAGTGTCACAGGGTGGGACCTCTGCCCCCTCCCACTCATACCAGCCACACACTCTAGGTTAGAAAATGTTGCACCATCAACTCTCTCCATGATGAACTCATCTGTTTGAGTTTTGTTAAACTCAGTTTTGCTTTTAATTGAACCAAATTCACCCTGAAAAATTAACTTACATTTAATTATTTTTCATTTTGAAGATTCTAGTTTTTTTTTATCTACATGAACTTAGTGACTCTGAGAGGCAAATCCAAAATTGTTCTTTTATTAAAAGAGTCAATTTGAACTTAGAAGTTGGTTTAGTCTTCATGTTTAGTGTTTGTCAGCCTGCAAAAACAGTTTAAGTTTGTATTCTGAAACTTTGGAGGAAGGAAGAAGTTGGGTTGTAGTTGTGGGTTTTTCACATGCAGGAAGGGTTTAGTTAAAGACACTTTTAAGTTGCATTATGGGAAATGTATTGTTTTAGGAGCTTATCACATCTTAGAGACTAAAATCAGGGTATGTCGTCCTCTGCTCCATCATTTTAGACTATTCTTTTTATTAAATTTGTGAAATTGCTCCTCTAAATCCCTGGAATGCTCCTTTAATTTGACACCCTCTTTGCATGACCCCCCCCCCCCCGTGTTCAGGCACCAGTCAGAGCTCCCAGTCTGTTCAGTTGGGTTTGGTTCGCCACTCTCCTGCCCGAGCTTCTGTTGCCAGCCAGTCATCCTCCTACCGCTACAGCAGCAGCCGCCACTCCTCCCTGCGCACCTCCACCACAGGCCTGGAGCCCTGCCGACGCTCCTCCACCAGCCAGCTGTCCCTGCGCACGCTGCCCACCTCCCTGCAGCTCCGGCTGGGCTCCACCTCCGACCCTGCCGGCCCCTCCGCCTCCCTCTCCAGCCACAGCATCCCTCCATGCAAGCGCCACACCCTCGTGGGCCTCCTGGGCAACGACGGCCTGTGCAGCACCGTGACCGACCCCCTCAGCCAGCATCATCACCATCATCACCACCCGCAACAGCACAACCCCACCGTCTCCACCGTGCGCAGAGATGATATCTCCTACAGAGTTCAGGTTTGTTCGTGAAAACAGTCTGGGATGAAATGAAGACCGTTAGCACCGTTAGCATGGTTAGCACGTGAACTTTAGCAGTTTCAGTGTCAAACATGAATCTACATCATTAAAAGAAACATACAAATTGATAAAATGGTGCCTGGCTGATTTCTCCTACTGACATGAGTGATCATCTGTCTATCAATTTAGCGCCACCATGAGGTCAAAATTTCATTTTATTTATAACATTATGGTTAATATCTGTAAGGTCTATTGCATGAAGTTCATCACACTCAGCTGCTGACTGACTCACTAAACTGACTCTGTGAACATGGTTATCATAACTCTCTCTAAACATGCCATCAATGTTAGCATGCTGATGTTAGCATTTAGCTCAAGCAAAGCCCCACAGACTCCAGCATGACAATGGACTCTAAGCCTTGTGAGACGTGTAATTTAGATAAAGTCCGTTTATAGAATTTTAGAGCATGTCATCCTCTGCTAAAACTATAATTACATTTAGACTGAAATGCTCCTTTTTTTCTGTTCTGGGGCTTGAGTGCATGTCACCTCTCTCTCACCCTCAGTTTCTCTCGCCACTCTTTACTCTTAGCTGACAAATTAAGAAAAAAAAGAGGAAAAAATTACTTTAAAAGCACTGATGCTAATGGATGATTCATCTGCACTTGTGTCTCCACCTCTGAATTTAAACTTGTAGATGCATTTTCATAACTGTCACCTCTTTGTAAAAGGACCCTCAGTCTCGCTGTGATGTAAATTTGATGTAATATTATTTCTGTGGTGTCGCTCAGATTGTGGACGTCGGTCACGTGCTGGAGAACATCAACTTATCGAAGCGTAAGGAGCTGCAGTGGCCTGACGAGACGATCAGACTGAGGGCAGGACGGACCTGCTGGAGGGACTGGAGCCCCTTAGAGGGCATGGAAGGACATGTGAGTCTTTATCACACACACACACACACACACACACACACAAACTCTGACCTCTTACGCTATAAATATGATTTCGATTATGACATCTATGATTATCTTGTTGTTACACGAGCCCTAATCTTTGGCCCTAACACCCTCCGTGGCCTACTTGCTTGGTAATAAATGCGTCATTAATTTGATTGGGTGCTGCGTCCTCTGTTGCCCCCTGCAGGTGATTCACCGGTGGGTGCCTTGTAGCCGTGACCCAGCCAGTCGCTCCCATATCGACAAGACCATCCTGCTGGTACAGGTGGAAGATAAGCTAGTTCCTATTATTGAGACTGGGGTCATTGAATTGGGTGCAGAGGTTTGAGACAAGCAAGCACACACACACACACACACACATGCACACACACAAACACACACATATACAAACATGCACACACACACACCTGTGTGAAGACGAAGCCAGACCTCCCTGGCTTTCAGCAGGACGCAGGAACCTGCAGACAAACAGGAAATGGGAGCTCTCCCCCCTCCCCTGTTCCTCATCGCTGAGGGGGAAAGGAAGCCAGGGAAAAGTGCAAGCAGAGGCAGAGTATAGATTCATCCGAGATCCTTTACTGCATCGACACACACACACACCCACAGTATCTGCCTTGCTTTGCATCTCATAAATGCTGCATGACAGTAAACAACCCTTAAATTAAGTTAGTTCTTGCTACTGGTAATTAATTTCTATGCATTTCATCGACTATTTTGTTGGCAGTTCTGACAGCTGAGTGTAAAAGAGCGTGTGGAATTTTTTTTTTTTTTTTTTTTGTGGTTTGATTGTCTTTAAATAATTTTTGCCAAAATAAGCCTGGTATTGAATATCTGCCATGGTTTCATACACGTGAAAGCTTTGTTTGTTTGTTTGTTTGTTTGTTTGTTTTTTCGCTGCCAAGACTGCAGAGAAAGTTGTGGTGCAGAGCAGACTGAAGTCAGACGGTGCTGTGCTCAACAAAACTCTCTGTTTCATTGTTGTCATTCCTTTTTTGGATTACTTTGAAATTTGCAAGATAACTTTGCGCAAAGAAAAAAAAAAACTTGCACTATAATTTTTTTTTTTTGTTTTTATTTACAGTGATGCACTACACTCTTAAGATAATATCACATTTTATTTATTACAGACTCTGAATGGCCATGGTTACCGATGCCTTGGAAATGAAAAAAAAATGCAATCGTCATTCTGTTTTCAGCCATTTTTATTTTACTATTTTATGTTTAATAAACTTGAAAATAACTTTTTACTGTATATGATTATATCTATATATATATTTACACAAATATATATATATAATGTCAATGTATAAAAGATTTTGTTTTCAATATTTATTACTGTGAATATGGTATTTACATTTTGTTACATCTTCTTTTTCTTTGATTTTTGGGACAAAGGTTAATGTATTAAGGACCATTGGTTGAAAACAAGATGCCGAATTTTTGATGGACTGTTTCACTATTTAACTTAATTCTTTTTCTATATGGAGAAATAAAAGTTTGATTTATTGCTGACATCTTTAACGTGCCTCCTCTGAGTGTTTATTTTTTTCATTTTTATCAAATTTTAGTATCATTTATTTGGAATCAGATTAAACAGAAAGCACCTGTAGCTGCACAATGAGCTCATTCATCAGATTATAGAAAATGTTGCATGAGTGACAGATTTTTAAATAGATCTTGTGATTTGCAGGTGCAGTGATGGGAGGGGCTTTTATGGGTCACCTGCTGTGGTTTACAATATTTTTATGGCACATTGAGTAAAACGAATCATATGACATCTTTATTGTGCCAGTTTTAAAACATAATTAAAACACTGTGTAACAGGCTGCAAAATTAGTGCCACACACTGTCTGTGTGTTAAAACTGTAAGTCTGAGAAATGACATTCATTCCCTCCAACATTCTTACCTTTCTATTTCAAAAACTATTTAAGTACATTTTTCTTTTATTCCATCCTGTGATTTAAATTATATGAACTATTTTACAAATAAATACAAGCTCACACAATCCCATTACGAGAGCTCATTACACTTTAATACCAGATATACTGATACTTTATCTTACAAATACCTTTTTTAACACCCTTCATTAAGGAAGTAAATTGAAATTTAGCAAACATAGTAAATAAGTAACTTATAAATGCTTGTTTATTTATGATTTATCTCAAACGGTTTAAAAAATTATTATGAAGAATATATCAAGAGTACAGTGTATATAGTAATTTCTTTCTGTTTTACATGATTGCGTGACTTTGTATGATCATTCAGATGTTTTTCAGTTTACTCTAAAAGCTACACTGCTCAAAGACAGTTTCTGTCAGTCATTCTTTAAAAGTGAGAGTTTACCCTTAAAATTTTACTTTATTTTTTATAAATGTTCAAGTTATAAGTGTTCAATCGTATTATGGAATCTTCTCATTCTACATTCAACAACAAAATAGATACCAAATGTACTTTAAACATTACGCTCTATTGACAAACTATTCTTTTTTTTACATTAAAATGATTTAACAAGGTAGAATAAGTTGTGTTTTCTCTCAGGTGGAAGTCATGCATACTGTATTATTCTTTTTTCTCTCTCAAGATATAGAAAAACTTTATAGTTACTTCTGTTGAAGAGGATTTTGGTTGTTTTTCTGACATTTCCCTGTCATAATTGCTGAGTTTCTTTGCTGTTTTGTCTCAATTTAGTGTATTTGAGGGTCTAAAATCTACCAATTACCTTTATTTTTAAAAACTGGTTCAGATATTAAGTTGCTTTTGAAAAAAATCCCAAACATTTATTGTTTAAAAAAATTGTTTTTTTTTTATCTCAGTAGTGATGATCCACTGGAAATCTGGTTTACTTTCTTCATAGAACAGATAAGATCAAACATGTTGCTGCCCTTCGAGCACATGACTGTTGACAGTGAAGTCCCGCCCCCCGAGCCCTCTGATTGGCTGCTGCGGGAGAATTCCTATCAACAGTTTTCCCGACGTCACGTATAAATGTCCCATCGACTTCCACTATGTTCACTTAGCTGCTCCTCGGTTGCCTCCTTCGCTCACCACAGCAGAGAAAAGGTAACAAAAAAACAACACCTTTTCTTATTTTTTAATGTAAATTGTATTTATTATATATTTTTTAACAGCTCTCAGATTTTTATCGCTTCTTTTTAATGTTTTTCTCTCATTAGCTTGTTTTGCTAACCAACTAGCTAGCTAGGTTCCGAGAATGGGACATCATCATGTGATACCCAGGCAGTCAGGTGGCATGTTTGTGTTTTTTTTTTCCCCCTCACCTGCTGTTGTTTGTCGCCAACAAACACCAGCAATTTTATTCAACGAGATAATTTAGTAAGGATAGTTTTAAAACTACTCCTGTCATCCATACAGGACTCCTTCATCAGGCGAGGACATGTCTAAGGCAGTCTTCTTCTTCTTCGCCCTGCTCGGCCTCAGTCTCGGGCTCGTGAACGCTTTTCCGACCCAGGATCCAGAAAATGGGAAAAACTGGGTGGTCATCGTAGCTGGGTCCAATGGATGGTACAACTACAGGCACCAGGTGAGACGTGAAAACGGTGAAACTGCACGAAACTGCGTCACCTTATCAAGTGCAAACTGTGCGTGACTCAGTTGTTTTCCCTTGTATTGATTTAGGATTAGATCCACTTCACCCCCCCAGATAATTCACTTCCTCCTCCAAATGCATGCTCTCCAGGACTTTTCCAACATCTGGCAATATGCATCAGACTAATCAAATTTAATGTGCTTTCTGCCCGCAGGCTGATGCGTGCCATGCCTACCAGATTGTCCACAAGAATGGCATCCCGGACGAGCAGATTGTGGTTATGATGTACGACGACTTGGCAATGAGCGAGGAGTGAGTCAACACTTTTCTGTGCATATCTCTGTGATGCAGACTTCTTCTTTCCCCAAATGTGTGAACAAAAAGCCCACTGCAGTTTTATTTTCTGACCTCTCATCTTCCCCAAATGCAGGTTAGCAGAAAATGCAAATGAAAGTCAGCCTCATTTCTAAAAAACACTGTCACAGATGTGTAATAGCTCTTTTTAAATCTGTTATTCGTGCTTTATTGCATGTTTCATTTAAGGTAGAATTGCAAGATTGCTATCACCTAGTTTGCTTGTTTTTACCATGCTGTATACATGTTAAAACCTTCCACACTGCAGTGTTTGTTTTGAGGGGCTTTGAACTCAACACAAGGGTTGATGAAAACGATAATGAGCTAATAATAGTGTTATATCATGAGAAAACATCTGTTGAAACCTTTTCAGCTATGTGTTTTTCTCATATCATCTGCTTACCTGTAAGTAGGGTTGAAAAGATAAGTCTTTTTTATCAGTTAGATGGACGCACATGATCTTTCATGAGCAACTTGATCCAAAATCTTGGAGGTCCTGGTTCAAAAATGATAAGTTTATAAGCTTAAATTGCTGATTTGATTCGTAAAAGTTTAACTTGATGAATAGGACTCGTGAAGTTGATGTGATGTGATCCACTAGAGATAAGATCAATCACTCTGTCGGAGTTGTTGGATCGACAGAAACACTGGATCCAATCACATCTGTACGGCAGTGAAGCAGATTGAAGGTTTGACTTCAGGAAACTGTGATCGATACTTTTGCCATTTTCAATCCGCAAACAATTAAAAAAGAAATATACAGATTTGTTGATCATGAAAAGATCATTTCTAAACTACCGAATAATCACACACTTGTTGGTATTTGTCATGTCACTGTGGCATGTCGGCCCTGCGCGTCGTCTGGCAGGCAGCAGCATTAACAGGCAGTCAGAGACCCACTGAGAGGAGTCACAAGGAACTAATTTTAGTGGTTCCTCAGATCTTTGACTTGGAGTTATATTACTGACATGATGCTCGGGCAGATGAGCTGTAGTGAAAGCAGATCCGCTCATTTCGGTCAGAGTCAGGATGGCTGCTACACACTCTGGTTTACAGTAAGACACAGCAGGGGCCGACAGTAATGACTGCCCACCTCGTCACAGTCTGTGTTTACCAGAATGAGTTTATTGGACCAATTCATTCAACTCATCTGTCAGTTATTTGTCTTTTATATGTCACTTTGCTTTTGTGTTTTTGAGCTTAAACCTTTTCTGTATTATAAATATCTGCTTTAATATCTATTCAAGTTTAAAAAAAACAATGCAGACTGTCTCTAAATCACTAACTAAAGCTGCAGCTGACATTAATTTTCAGCATCTACTTCACTGACAGCTTCTAAAGGCCATTTTTCAGTAGCTTGTAATCGAAAAGCTAACAAAGTTGACCGCTTTACATGCCTTTTTTTAGTCCAACAAGCAGTGGAAAACCCAAAAGCATTCACTCTTTATAAAACAGAGAAGCAGCAAAACCTAAAAATAGAGAAACTAGAATTGGTGTTAAATTATTTTCAATTAGAGATAAGCAAAAGAAATGTGTTTTCAGAGGGGAAGCTGTGTTTGTGTGTGTGTGTGGAATTTGAGAGACTGCAGAGTTTCTCCTCTGCAGGTTAATTTAACAGTAATAACCAATGAAAAGCTGAGGAATATGGCTGTTCTGCTTTTATTAACTGTCTGCACACCTTTACTATGGCCGATATTTCCATGTGAAATATATCCACATATTGTACGTCAAGTTTCAGAAGGAAGTTACGTAATAATTATTGTTTTATATCCCCGTCATTCATTCTTTTTATGTGACTGACCCCATTATATGCTTATATTGTATCTGTGGTTAATAACTAACTCGTATTTCAATCACACAGGCAAAAGTACAGCTTGTATGATTTCACACAAGAACAAACAGCAGGCTGGCATCTAAAACTCAAACACATTGTGTTTGCAGTCACATGAGACGCAGTTTCTGCTCTACATTAATAATCGTAACACTGCGGTTTCTTAAAGATCACAGTCTTTGTTGACAAGAGTTGCAGAAAAAAGAGAAAAAACCTGCTGTGCTGTCGAGCTGGCACCTGATCAGTGAATCATTCATCGTCCCTGTCATCATGCCAGAACTGTTTTGTCAGCCATTTGCACTTCCCTATGAAAATCTAAGTCATATTTTTGTTTCCAGTAACCCCACGCCCGGGATATTGATCAACAGGCCCAACGGCTCGGACGTGTACAAGGGAGTTCCTAAAGATTACACCGGGGAAGTGAGTGCAAATGTTTAAACAAAAGTGCAAATCAAAGCTCTGGCATAAACAGAGCTCTCGACATTTGAGCAGATGTGTTTAAAGCAAACTTTTCTGACTCCTGACCGGCTGTTTCCCTGCAGGATGTGACCCCTGAAAACTTTCTGGCAGTGCTGAAGGGCGATTCCTCAAAAGCCAAAGATGGCTCCGGAAAAGTGTTGAAGAGGCAAGTGAGAGAATTAAAACAAGTGAAGCTCTTTAAACAGAAGACAGCAGATGTGACAAAAACACAAAATCTGGTTTGTCAAGATCCGTTTGCCAACTTTGATCTTTTATATTTCATGGCAGTGGTCCCAATGATCACGTGTTTGTGTACTTCACTGACCACGGAGCGCCTGGGATTCTGGCCTTTCCCAATGATGATGTAAGCAGTTTTTAAACTTCCTGCTCTTGCAAATGTTTGCGCTTGAACCTGCTGCACCAAACTCTGCACACTGGTTTTAAACCATGAAAATACTTGTTTTGTCAGATGATTAACATGAGATCAGTCATGTGTCTTTTCATTTATTTACATCATTTTTATATAAAAACAATGAAACAGGATTAGAAGTGACAGGACGGACGATGACACATAGCAAAGATACACAGTCACATGCTTTGAATCATTATAGTTTTTTCTTTTTTAATTATGAACTTTGGTTGATAAGAAACCAAGACAATCTTTGATATCAAAAGATCTTTTTTCAACACTTTACTTTCAAAAATCAATCAGAATTAACTACAGAAACATCTATTTCACTTTGATCAACACTGAAATTAAAGCATTTTTTAAGCTTGTGATTAAGTTTTTGTAAAGACATGCATTCATCAGAGGACAAATTCGCTGGCTTTGCTCTTCATCTGACTTTTTCATGAGGTTGACATTTGTTTTTTTTAATAAAATGTCTCAATTATTAAAATTATTGGCATGAAAACTGGTACAGACATCCACATCTCCCTCAGGATTAATTATTAGCCTCAGCCACACTTATTAAGCACTAATTGCTAAACTCACACACGAAC
Organism: Acanthurus leucopareius; assembly: GCA_029814765.1. Classification (NCBI taxonomy): domain Eukaryota; kingdom Metazoa; phylum Chordata; class Actinopteri; order Acanthuriformes; family Acanthuridae; genus Acanthurus; species Acanthurus leucopareius. Next base: position 6,043,306 of record JAQMCX010000015.1, read on the forward strand.
AAAAACATGAAACGTGATTAACATGAGAATGTTTATCTGTATGTCTGTATGTACGTTTCATCAGGATGATTTTTAAAACTGTCACATTAAAAATCATTCCTGTGCTCTTTCTCTCTGTGCAGCTCAGTGTTCAAGACCTGCAGGCTGCCATCACATACATGCACGACAACAAGAAATACAAGAAGGTTTGTATGTATGAACATGCTGCTTATTCGTGGACTTTATCACTGACCTACTTATAGAAACACATGTGAATAATTAGGTCATAAATCTTGTTTGTGTCTTTATTGTTTTGCGGCGAATCGTCCTTCCCTCCCCGCCTGCACGCCCGTAGATGGTGTTTTACATTGAGGCCTGTGAGTCCGGATCAATGATGAACCACCTGCCCACTGACATTGACGGTGAGTTGAACTTTACCTCACAAGACTCACTTTCCAGTAAAACAAAAAGATAACGAAGGAACTGCAGCGTTCGATGAGAACGTCAATCGATGGGGAACTTGAACCCGTGACAACACGAACTTGACTTTTCCTCGTGACCTTTAGACTTCACCTACATCTGAGGTTGAATTTAGAACAACTGAAGAAGAAAAGTGGGCAATGAATCACCATCACAAACTTGTTATTCCTTTCACAAACTACAGGACTTTTTTTTTAGCTTTTAGCTCAGTTTTCCACATCCTTTGTTGAAGCCGACTGGGATTCAGGAGGAAGAGCACATCAGCCACTTATCAGAGCGTTGGTGATTGAATCCTCAACTTCTTTTGTCTGCAAGTCAAAAGCGTCCTTGGACAAGACGGTTTCTGGCGATACTGTCCGTGTGTGTTCGCTCCTGATTAGCAGGTTTGCTTGTAAGCCCCTTCAGACTGTGTGTGAATGTTTACATGCATTGTAAAGCTCTCTGAGTGGATGATAAACTAGAAAAACCGCCACATAAATCAGTCCATTTTCTGTGTGGGCTAAACGTAGGTCGTCACTGCAGTTTTGCAGAGTCCCTGTGTTGTGTCTGGTCACACTTGGATCAGCATTATGTCCTGCAATTTGTGAGTCCGGTCTCTCTGTCATGTGATGGCCTCATGTGATAAACATAACTGCTGCACAGGATGGGACACGGATCCTGGTTTTATTAAAGCAGAGGGAGTTTTTTACACACTAAACCTCTATGTGCTACATGACGATTTGTTATTTTAAACCAACAAGATCTAATGTTTCCACCACAAAATGTCCAAAAACAACTGTATATATTTGTTGTGTACCTACATTATCCAAATTGTTTTGGAAACTGTGTGTTTTATTTTGTTGCATGTTGCCAAAGTCCAGGTTAACACCAGTCAAAGTGGAGGGGGGGGGGGTCGTAAACAGCGTGATTTCCTGTCTGAGTCAATCAGATAGATTTTCATTTGCAGCTGTGGCTGTTTGACAATTAAATAATAAATCAGTGATCCCATTTTTCTCTCACAAACTCGCACACTGTGTCTGTTTTTTCAGTTTATATGATGGAGACCTCCAGTGGCAGATATACACACATATACACATGTAAAGTGTTTAAGTCCAGATTTGAAGCAGCAGTTTAATTTATGGAACTTTAAATTGCATTTAACTTGCAAGAGTTAACACATTTTCCTTCAGAGCCTCATGTTTGGTCTTTGAAATGTTTCTGAGGCTGTGAAACAGACATGTGAGTCTTTTTTTAGGTCTAATTACTGAAAATATAACATTTAAGATGTGAATATTTGTTTTTTCTTACAGTGTACGCCACCACTGCAGCCAATTCCCATGAATCCTCTTACGCCTGCTACTATGACGAGAAGAGGGACACGTACCTGGGAGACTGGTACAGTGTGAACTGGATGGAGGACTCTGACATGGTGGGTGATGCTTCCACTTTGAGTTTGAATCTCAGTATTCTGTCATACAAAGCTCTCGACTTTGATAAAATTATGAAAAATGTAATGAGAAAATCTAATGGTAGTTTTTTTAGTTTATAATTGTAGTGGCAAAGTTTATTGTAATCATAAATGTAATATTATCAATAATAATCTTTAAAATGTCAGTTCACCCAGCAGCTGATTAAAGTGGCAGCGTTACTTTTGCAGTAACTTGTGCAGGTTCACACACGTAAACACTGAGGCTGATATCAGTGAGATCAGATTCCAGACTGTTTTTATGTTCACGTCTCGTTTCCTGTGAATTTCTCGTGTGTGTGCAGGCGAGCTGAGTCCTGCACGAAGCTGAACTGTGCCACTGTTTCTGAAATCTGCTGCAGATACTGAATGTTATTCGAAATCTTAAGGATTATAGTTTCCATTAGTGCAGAAACTATGCAGAAAGAAAAAAGTCAAATTTGATTAAACTCATTTTCCAGTTACTGTGAATCAGCTTAAATTTGACTTCCCTCTCAAGTGCTTTCATCTGCTTTTTTTAACAGTAACATTTTAACTGCCTTCGTCTCCCACACTGTGCAGCACTTGAAACACTTTCATGTTTGACATTTTTATCTGCTTTCAGCCCCATCGCTGCTCACAATCAAACTTGCTGCTATCAGGACATAAAAACTTAAAACTAAATATTTAGATGCCTTCAAAAAATCTCAGTTCAGTTATCTTTAACTGCTTTTGGCCTCAGTTGACACTTGAGACACTTTCAGTGCTTGTTGCCTGTATTTTTCCACAATTCAATGGTCATTTTACCACTTTGTTACTGACTGATTTTAAACAGCAACTCAGACTGAATCCATTAAAGGTGTATCTGTTGTTCCACACACCTGTTGTCAAAAAAGCAAGCGCAGGAAAGGGAAGTGGTGAACGTTTCCTACAGTAGAAACAGTGGTTTGCTTTTAACCTGCAGAGTAAGTTTTGGGTTTGAAGTTTGCACAAAGCAATAAAAGCACCGACGGGCCCATAATATGCAAACAACTCAAAACAGGAACCTGATAAACATGAAACAAAGACATGAAACACACTGTTTAATAAATGATTGCATACATTCTTAAAATTTTCTTGCGTATTTAGGCATTAACATTGGTTTTGTGACATACTGTGTTGTTTGTGTCATAAAATCGGTCCTGTTTGTGATGGTTATTGGTCTCACATTGTCCTTTCAGGAGGATCTGACCAAAGAAACTTTGTCAAAGCAGTTCAAGATCGTGAAGAGCCACACAAACACCAGCCACGTCCAGCAGTTCGGAAACAAGGTGAGAAAAATGTCGAGTGATCTACCTGATACGAGCCAAAAACATGTTTGTTTTCTGTCTTTTTACCTCGATATTTACCTTCAGTTTCTAACTTTCCGCACAGACTATGAGCCACATGAAGGTCATCGCTTTTCAGGGTAACCACAAGGCCAGCAGCCTCCCCGCTCCAATGAATCTGCCACCAATCACAGATCCGGATCTGACCCCGAGCCCCGACGTTCCTCTCGCCATCCTCAAGAGGAAGCTGATGGCCTCCAATGATATCAATGTTGCAAGGGGGCTTCTGATGGAGATCAACGTCCACCTCAAGGTGAAGATTTTTTTAAAAAAGCGCATGTTTTTTTCTAAGGATGCCGTACAAATTAGATTTATCAGTGAGATTCAACACCATGACAGTTCTCACACTGCAGACTTCATGTGTGAATGTGTGTGTTTGTTTGTTTGTCTGTGTGTGTGTGTGTTCAGATCCGGGAGATCCTGGCCGACAACATGCGAGAGGTGGTTGAGAAGGTGACCGGCAACAAACTGAAGGCCGAGGAGGTTCTGAACGAGCGAGCCGAACTCTCCCAGCACGAGTGCTACATGGCTGCGGTCGACCACTACAAACGCAACTGCTTCAACTGGCACAGAACCGAGGTAGAGATTAAAAAAAGAAAAATCCCTCCTGCACATTTTCACCAGCCGGGGGTCTTCCTGTTGGGTTTCATCCGCGTTGGGTGATGAGTAACGGTTTTGGCCGAATTCATCTGTAGCTAATGGTTGAAACTCACTCACATGTCAAGAGTCTAGTTCTGCTTTTTAAAGAGGAAACACAAGGACTGTTTCACATGCTGTCAATCAGGAGGTATTAGATTCACATTCATTTTCTCTCTTTTTTCTTTTTTTTTTCAGCTGACTTTAATCCGAATGTGCCTGAGTTCGTCCATGTTGCTTTTATAAAACATGTTTTCTCAAGTGTTGTAACACATTAGGCCTCATGCAAGAACACTTTCTTTTTTATTGAACTTTTTTCCCGTAAGCACTGGGCGCTAAAGTCATCTTGTAACTTCTGACTTATAATTCTTAAATTACTCATTTCAACCTAATAAGCCCCCCCGCCCCCTGCCCAAGAGCTGGATTTGAGTTGTAAAGATACCAAACAAAACAGTCATATAAAAGAGAAAAGCTGACTTTTTTTGCTTAAAGACAGAAACATTTGAGTAATTAGCCGTGTCAGTGGTCGTATAGAAAACCAGAAATTACTGAAAAATGTTATTACAGCTCTCATAAAGCTATTATCAGAGCTACGTCAGAGCTAAATCCTGAATTCACTGACTTTGAGTGTTAAGATATCAGGAGAGGGAGTGAGGACATCACAGAAGCAGCAGAATTGAAGTACAGTACAACTTATAAAAGTACAGGTGTTTTTATTCTTTTGTTTCTCCTCTCTGGTGGTTCAAAGCAAACACTTGTCAGAGTCATGAATCAGAAATTCCCGCTCCTCTGATTGACCGTCAGCTGTTTCCTCGGTTCTTTCATGCAGCTGTATGAGTTCATTCTGAGATCGTTCCCATTTCTCTTAAGTGTCAGACATTACAAATGCAACAGACACAAATAAACTGTGGTCATGAACACGTCATTAATACAATCTGTGGGGACACTTCTGACATGTGACATCCTCTTGTGTTTCAGTTTGAGTACGCCCTGAGACATCTGTACGCTCTGGTGAACCTGTGTGAGAGAGGGTACTCTGCTGACAGGTACGGTCTACTTTCTGCCTCATAAACCACTCACTGCCAACCTTAATGTATATGCCGTCATTGTCATTTAATTTAATAACATGGCGTAAGAAGCATTTCAAAGCCCCAGACCTACCCTCAATTCAAGGGTAGCAGCTCTCAAAGACTGAGCAACTAATTTTTTATCATTTCTCAAAAAATGACAATTACTGGTTTCAGCTATTCTGCTTTTTACATTTTTATGTAAACTGTTAACTGAATAATTAAGGTCTTACAAAAAAAAACACACCCAAAGACGTAATTTTCTGCTCTAAGAACCTGTGATTTTTTTACTGTTTACCATCATTTTATACACAACTACAGTAGTTTCTTCCTCATTACTGTAGCCCCAGTTCAACTAATAGAGAGCTTCTGTGAAGGCTTTATAAATTGTCATTCTTTCGTTATTTTATATAAAAAAAGTATTTGTTTGTTTTGTTCTGCAGCATCCTGCTCGCCATGGACTCAGCCTGTAATGTCAGGAATTAAAAAGGTTCCTGCAAATCTATGAATGCCTCAAATCAAACAGCTTCTTCCGTTTGGGAAGACCTGAGAAGACGAAGCTTCTCTTTGCACTGCTTAAGAATCAATCTGATGTGGAGTTGACGTTATTGTTTTATCAACACACTAACATTTCTATCATCTTTTGTTTTTTTTTTTACTTGTTTTTTGATTTTACTGAGAATTTTTAAACCTGTTTTATCATGAGTTGCACTATTGCTGTGAAGGGTTGATGAATGATGTTTTACTTCTTCTGATTTTTTTTTTTTTTTGGACCATCGGATCAACAAATACAACATTGAATTCGTGTTAATCTGTGTTGCTCTAAGCTTTACTCGTGTTATTTGAGGTCCTGCTGAATGAATGTAAAGGACACCACTGAACACTGAATATTTGTTGAGCCTCAAGAGACTGTGTTGTAACACAGGGATCTTGAAATAAATCTGACAGACCAAAAACATTAATGAATGAGTCATATTTCCCTTTTTTTTTTTAAACTCTGGATATTAAGCACACGCTACATATTTTGGGATATTTCGCAACGTAGTATTCTTTAAAACTTAACATTAAGCGGTCTCAATAACAGGATTCATAAGGTGTGCAGATGCTTCTAGATAAGCTTGATTTTGCATGATTAGAAACCCTTTTCATTGCGCTCCACTGCCTGACACACAGTTAGACCCAAACATCCTATTATACCGAAACACTGCCAGCTCTGTGGGGATTTTATCCTTCCTGTGAGCTTTTTTTTTTGCCCCTGTTAAATTTACAGAGTATTACTTAATGTGAGAGGGATTCTTAAACATATTGGGCTCTTTGATTAAACATAAATGTGTGTTTATTTTAAAGGTGTTAAGCTAGTTAGCACAATGTACAACAGAGGCAGATGAAAATGTTTTTTTTTTTTAAAGCAGATTCCTTTAAATTTTCATCAAGTATCATAACAAAGTCAAAGTTTCAGTAGTAAAATAATTTAAATTAATTTGAATATTATTTAGGTCCAACAGCTGTAATTTGTGAATTGTTCCTGTGACACAGATTTGGCTAACTGGCTTGGGTTTATTTTATGATACAAGTGCAATCACTCACACCTGAAGGGTGGCACTGGGGAAAGCAAACATTAACAATGAAATTGCAACATCTATTGGTGACATTTTGACCTACATCATGAAATATAAAAAACTATGAAGCTGTGCAGAGAAATTTTTTATTTGGTCTTTTATGTGATACATATTATTCGACCCGTGTTATTAAAATAATAATTATAATTAATTATTTGAACTATTTATAATGTTTGGCTTTTAATTACCTGCAACGAATATTTGGCACCTTAACATTAATTGTGGATATTCATTATTTGATGCTATTATTATTTGCTCAGAATACTTATTAGAAAACGTGCACATTAATTTAAATCCTCCCAAAATGTGTTTTGCATTTGGTTACTTCACTTGAGTGAAAGTTGTTTTGAGTGAAAATGGGTTGGTTCGAAGTGACTCTCTGTTTTCTGAATGCCTATTGGCTAGTTCCACATAGAATGTAGATGGACACATGAGTGCACCAATCACAATATAGTGAGAAAACTTCGAGCTCTCTCCTCAGCCTCCGATTGGTCACTGTGAATCATATGAGAATAAGAACCCGGAAGAGGAGACTGTAGATACCGGCGATATTTAAACTACATTATTACGCCATATGATCTCCTAAATATTAACAAACATCATAAAAACGTAGTCCTTAGTAGATTAAGATTATTTTCACACCTCGTCATTGGCATAAATTGCGCTCAGCGTCTGACTGGCTGTTACGGTTGAGATGGTCCTATTAGCAACTAGCTTCTCTTTAGCATGAGTGAAGGGAATCTGGACTTTCACATTGGCATTGGTTGGTTCTGCTGTGAATTTTGACTATTAAATATATTTTTTAACAGAGTGAATAACATTAATTAAATTTATTATTGGGCAAGGCATTACCTGAAATTTTAAGCAGGCAAAAACTCTGCTACCTATCTTCGTGAAAACCAGCCCCGGCAGGGAGGCGGCCTTGTTTAGTACCTGCCCTCCTCGTATAACAGGAAGGCATCCTCACCGAAACCCGTATAATTACCATGAAAACACATCCTACTATAGTGAAACTCAGCCAGCATACACACTACTCAACGAACTAGCACTACATCGCCAGGAGGACATAAACAACCGGGTGGATTTGACTCGATCTCTCACGTCTTTGTCACTTCCCGGCTTCCTTAACAGCTAAAACTACTGCTACGAGAGTAAAGCAGAGTCCTAGCTAGCCGCGTTAGCTTGTATGCTAACTTTAACGTAGAGTCCGAATCGAGACTTTTCACAGCTGGGTTTGATTGCGCAAGACGGCTGAGCTAGTCGGCTCGTTTTCGACACCCTTTTTAACATTTCACCATGGGATCCAGAGCGTCCACGTTACTCCGAGAGGAGGAGATCGAAGAAATAAAGAAGGAGACTGGCTGTAAGTGGAGCTCAGATTAATGAAGACTGTGATAGATTAGCTGCCCCGTGTAGTTTTACACATTTATGTTACCAATCAGTGCAGCTAGCCAGTTATGTGAAACCTTGTGTCTTTTCAGTAAAGTTGCTAAAATATGTGCCAAAGGAAGTTGCGCTAATAGCATTTGCACTTCTTGTATTACTCAAATGACCTCATAGCTTTGTAACTGGGTTATGGTGCACAAGGACTTAATCTGACCAGACAGATGTCATAAATGAGTCCTGGTGTTGTATTTAAGGGTCCTGGATGTAGGTGAAAAGTAATTATGCCCGAGGCACAGTTTGCTTGTTATCTTCCGGTCATCTGGTAGTAAATCTTTGGTATCCTGCCCACAGTCTCCCACAGTCAGATCACTCGCCTGTACAGCCGCTTCACCAGCCTGGACAAAGGTGAAAATGGCACACTCAGGTAAGCTGCAACATCAACCATCATTGTGAAATAAACACATGTAACATCAGACAAATCCTTTTGGATGATGAGTTTGGTCCCTTTATCAGCCATTTGACAGGTAAAGGCCAAGATTAGCAGGACATTGTCCACAGTGGAGTACAGATTGATTAAGTGTATGACAAGTGACTTAACTTCTTTTAAGGAGAGATTTTTCAATTAATTTCCTCACTTACAGTTTTACGAATTGCGACCAAATGAAGATGCCTTTGTTATTCTCATCTTATATATGCTTTATCTGTGTTTTCTCCTTTTTCAAATATAATATATAGGCAAAAATTTCTGATGTTTCTTTACCGAAAGTACAGACAAAAAAGAAATATAAGCAGACAAAAAGCTATTTTAAAATGAGTTTAATAGAGTTTAAATATTTGGGAGAAGGATATTCTTTAAATCTATTTCCATTGTATGAATAAAGTAGAGTAAAAGTAATTAAACAGGGTTGTGACATTGTATGGTCATCAGATTAAGGACGTCAGTATAAAGACATCAGTGGTTCTCACACAGTTTTCACTGCGATTGATAACTAAATCTTTCATGTTGTTTATCAGCTGAGGACACTCAGATATTATGGATTCAGTAAAGACCTCAGTGTGACATTTCTGTGGTTTGTGATTAACCTCCTTCATCTGGGCGGGACAAGCAATGAGTGAAGAAATAAGTAATCATTAAAGATGTTGAAATGTTGGTTAGAGACTTTTCTGAGAACTTTGATTTGGCAACGAGGGTCCTTTTGCATAAAACTCTCTCAAGGGTTAAAAAAGAGAAGAAGATCTCTCTGCAGGTCGTTGGGAAGACGTTGTGTTTACACATAACAAGCTCTTGGTTGGAGTTTGTGCTCCAGTGTTGTAAATCACAGCACACTGACAGGCACATTCGTATTTTTCCAAGGTGACTTTCTGTCATTTATTAGTTGTCACAACATTGAGGTTTTCATTTGTATCAGCTGACAAACTTCCGGTTTTACCGTCAGACCAGGGATCCTTTTCATTAAATAACAAATTCCCGTATTTAACTGATATATTTTTCCAACAATAACTATTTTCTGATTTAAAAATATGTATTTCTGCCATCCTGTTTTCTGTTGATCCTCTCCTGTTTTCATGTTTGTGGGACTTGAAAGAATGACTAAGACTTACATGAGCTTTAAACTGAGTGTTTTCTCTTTTACAACTTGATCTCAGTCTCAGAGCTGTGGCTAAATACTGTAAGGTTTAAAATCAAAAACATCTCTTTTTGAAAACATGTTATGTTGAAATTCAGTTGTGATGTTATTCCCTTCCGTCTGCAGTCGGGAAGATTTCCAGAGGATCCCGGAGTTGGCCATAAATCCGCTGGGAGACAGAATCATCAATGCGTTCTTTCCTGAGGGGTGAGCTGTCCCTGTTATTTGTCTGCTGTCTTTGTAGCAGAAGTGTGCATTATAAGTTTGAGTCACAACCACCACAAAAACTGGAGGAGGCCATCAGGCTTTTTACTTGCGGCTGCTTGACGGCAGACTGTACAGGCTCTGAGTTTTCTGCCAATTCTCTGTTCTGTGAAAAAATCAACCGGGGTTTTTTGACCACCGCGGCTTCTTTCTCTATTTCTGGCAGTTGTTTGGCTGCTTTATCAGTCTGAGAACTAAAAACCATATGTTTTCAAGATATATCATTAAATTCCCAAAAAAGGCAGATGTGTAGGCGTCTTAATTTTAGCCGCGGCTTTTAATGTCTTTAGATGTGTTTTTCTTGCTCTGTTTTGCTTGTTTGTTTCAGGAAAAACTTTGAGAGTAGAGTTGGAGAGCATTTTATTCTGTAAAATGGTGTCTGGTAACGACTAGTTTTGAGTTTTCATTGTGTTGCTCACACAGATAATGAATATAAAGGTAATCTGAGCCACCACAGAGAATCCGTGATAGTTTCTTTTGTTATCCAGAGGGTTGTAGTGAACCCTTTTTTTTCTCTCTGTTCATTGTGCTATCTGGTTGTTTTACATCCATCTCTGGTTTTCAGGGAGGACCAGGTAAACTTCAGGGGCTTCATGCGGACCTTGGCTCACTTCAGACCAATCGAAGACAACGAGAAGAACAAGAACGCTGCTGCCAGCGAGCCGCTCAACAGCAGGACAAACAAGCTGCTCTGTGAGTGTGGAAATGAGCCATATGGGCGTGTCCCGGTGGAACTGGTGACCTGTATCCCGAACATTCACAGGAAATCACGAGCTGAACTTTAATGTGTCGATCACAACTTTTAGATTTACATATGTTTATTTATTTTTTCCAGTTGCTTTCCGCCTGTATGACCTGGACAGGGATGATAAAATCTCCCGGGATGAGCTGCTGCAGGTGAGCGGATTGATTTGTCATGTAAACGAGATGCTGAGTCACTGCAGTTTCTGAGAACAGCTGCTTGTAACACAGCGTAGTTTATCAGCCAAGGATGAATGATTGATCTTTACATACGTCTTCTCTGTTTTTCCTGGAAATCCGTTATCACCACTACTTCTGAAAAATATTTGCTATCAGTCATGTTATGTGTTAAACAAAAGAATAAATGCTGTTGTGCAATATTGAAGTGGAGGTGTTGTGTGGAGTGAGGGATTTCCATACTGACGAAGAGACTTTGCCCTTGTGCTGATAATGAGGTGATATCGCACCTTAACTACAGGCTGATTTTTCCCAGACAGTTTATTATCCCATATTTTGACTTCCCTCTGTGTCATTTGGGAAGCCATCTTGGTTTCCGCAACATTGTGTGACCTGTAATTTTCATGAGCTTGAGGTTAAATGACTCAGACAAATCTCTTGTTTTGCGCAAAACACTTCGGCGTGACCGACTCGATGTGATGCACGAGCCTCCGACACTCCGAACGTGCAGCTCAAAGCGATGTTCGTCAGTGTCAGTGAATGCGCCTTCACTGTGTTTATAATCATGTTCTTCCTCAAGTCAAACTTGGCTCCTGTTTAATTGCCATTTTTACTGCAAAAATGTCAAATTATCTTGTAAATTGCTTAAACGGGTTCAACTTTTATGTTGTTCCTTTAAACATTTTATTACATTGTAAGAGGAAATATCCTGACTTTTTTTCCCCCCAACTTTGCCAGGAACTTTATTTCAGTATTTGTTAACCAATAAGGAAGTTTTTTTTAATTATTTTTTTTTTATACAGGTCTTACGGATGATGGTTGGTGTAAACATTTCAGACGAACAGCTGGGCAGCATTGCTGATAGGACCATACAGGAGGCTGACACAAATGGAGATAATTCTATTTCCTTTAATGAATTCATCAAGGCAAGTTTTGGGGCATTTATTACCTTATTTATGCAACTTTTTGTGGTTTTTATTTAGACTACTGTTTACTTTTTGAGCTTTTTGGCAAGTTCTTCTACCGAACTAGTAACATCATAACAAATGCTATTTGAAGGGGGGTTTAGATGAAAAGCTCTGACTATATGCCTCCATCTTGAGCCAATACATTTACATTTTTAGCATTGGAGGCCTCAGTGGTGGAAGAAGTAGAGCCCAGAAGTGGCCACAGAAAGAAAAATATATTCCCAAGGACACATTTTGCACAGTACAGATGTCTTTGCATCTGCACAAAGTGGAACTAAGTCTCTGTTCAGTTACTATGAGAGCACAGTTACACACAGGGAATTCTTTTAGGAAAACAAAGCCCTGGTTTTGTTATTTTGAGCACATGGTTTCTTCATGTCAGTGAGAAACTGCAAGTTAAAATGTTTCAGACCGATTTAAATATTAAAACTGATCGAACATCCACATACGGTTCTTTTGTTAATGATTAGCGAAATCCATTACCTGTCTTTACATATTACACAACCTTAACGTAGATGCAGTTGTTCTTTGTATTTAAACTGTTTCTGTTTTGATTGTCTTCTCAGGTGTTAGAGAAGGTGGACGTGGAACAGAAAATGAGCATCCGGTTCCTGCACTAAATTCCTTTTCTTTATTTTTTTCTTTATTTTTTTTATTTTTTAAATTTTGAGTAGAGCTTCATCATTGTCAGTTGACGTCAAACACAACCTCATCCGGCTTCTCTGCAGGCTGCTGTGGCCCACACTACGAGTTCCTGCTGTCAGACCAAGCATTAGGTAGACCACGTCATAGATCATGAGCTTCTGCGTTTGCACTGCTCCGTAAACAAAGGGAAAAGTTGCGTGCCTTGGGTTGTTTTATGCAATGTCACTGTGTATTTTTTTTTTTTTTTTTTTCCCATTGATTTAACATTATTTATTAGAAAAGGTTCGGGGGGGGGGGGGGTCAC
>JAQMCX010000015.1:6055999-6122295 GCA_029814765.1 Acanthurus leucopareius
CCCCCCCCCCCCCCCCCCCCCCCCCCCCCCCCCCCCCCCCCCCCCCCCCCCCCCCCCCCGCCCCCCCCGGTTAGCAACACTGCTGTTCCACTTTCACATGCAAAACAATTTTATAGCGCGGTACGATAAAGCTTTTTGCTATTGCAGTGAGTAAGTTTCTTCTAAGTTTACTCGTGCTGTTTTATGGATAGCTAGCACATGCCGTGTCTTTGTCCGTATACGTATGCAATGGTTCAAAGTGGAGCTTGTAAGATGTGCGATTCCACTTCAAAACAGTCAGTGTTTTTAATGCAAACAGGATCTCATGACTCCTTTTCTTTGACTTGAGGCGGAGCAAGTCGGAGCAGCAAGCCAGGCAAGTTTGTCCCTCGAAGCAAAGCAGGATCCACTCCACAGATTGTCGTAATTTATTCACTAAAGTGCCATGATTCTGGTTCCCCCTTTTAAGTTATTCTCTGAACAGGTAACAGGAACCTATGGCCATGTTTATGTTTTACTTTTTTTTCATATGGGTTAACCTAGCTACTGCCAATAGATTGTAATTACCTTTATTCATTAGAAGGAAATGAAGATTTCACACAAAATACAGGCTGCCAACTCTTTGGCAGGCGTGTGTGAGTCTTCTCCAGCGAAGGTTTAGACTGATAACTGCAATGCTTTTGCAAAACGGCATCAGCGGGACTTAGCGACCACTGTGGCCTGCTTTTAAAAAGTTTTTCCAGCTTGGTGAATCCTAATCAAGCCCTGGTTAACAGTATCAGGTCCTGTGGTTGAAAATTTGGCTGTGGACCAGTTTATTTGTAGACTTAAAACAGGTAAAAAACTTAAATGAAATGCTATGCGTTTATTTATATGATTAGTCTCCACATGGCAAAGACATAATGTGTGTTATTATATGCACTGCTCAATATTTGTCTTTTAATTTCTTTCCCCACTGAGTAGCTCCAGACGCTTAAGAGAATCAAATGCATTAAAAATATATTTTCTGTACAGGCTGGTGTATATGAATTGGAGTGCAAATGTCTGATCCTTTAATCTTCAATGTGAGTATGTTAAATCATGACAAGGACACCTTCAAGCACCTTCAGTGCAAAGGAAATTCAGCTTGACCATTTAATGAAACGTTATGTGATGTGATTATCAATTGGATATGATTCACATGTTATGTAATGTTGGTCTAGATATTATCAAAGTGATTCATGAATTTGATTTGAATAAAATAAGTGCCATGCCCGCTTTGTTTCCTTCATTGTAGCTGTATTTTTGAGGGCATATTTTTCTCAGTACCTGGTTTTATTTGACTGTATAAACAGGAATAATGTTTGGCCGAGGTCAGAGGTGGATAAGCTGAGTTCATTTTGATAAATAATGACACAAAAACATGTAACAAACTAAGCACTATGCTAATTCTTGCTAATTTGCTGGACTCTCAAAGGAAAAATTAGGTATTTATTACTTTTGCTAGCTAGTTAGTTAAGATTTAATTTTGTATTCAAAAAACAATAACTTTAACTCGTTTAGTCAGAAATAGAATAGTTTCAAAAAGTCCAATAAGATATTTAGTTCACATTTAAGCAGCAAATATTTAAATAAAGAATCTTAAGTCACTAACATTTGGAAGTTTTGCTAATAGATGAAAGATGCATTTAAAAATTTGTTGATAAATTTAATGTCAGTTGACTACTCAATCAGTTAACCAATCAAGTTATGTGGATCAACCACCCACATGAATCAACCAGTTGTTTCAAAGCCAATTAGTGCAGTTAGCAAGGCCACCAAACAAGTTAGCATGTCATATTGTCAAGTCTCTTGAAAATGTTTCATATATTTGCATTTACTCTTAAAGTTGTCATTCTTTAAAGTTGCTTCAACAGCAAAAGTACATTTTTTGTGATTAGATCACACTTAAAATTAAATAAGGCGTTGATTTTTGTTCATTCCTGTCATACTTACGTTCAGTTAGTGACAGTAAACGCACCACACAGTTGATTGATGACCGTTATGAGAAACAGAAGGAGCACGTCCGGGGCGGGCTCTAATTTTGAGTGACAGGTCTCCGACACAATCGTCGCTCTCTTCCGTTGGCTCGTAGTAACAGAGCGAAAATGGCGTAGAGCGGAGGGTGTGCGGAGAAGAGGACTTTCTCCTCTTTAAGGGGGGTAGGGACGAAAGGGGGCCCGAAGGTTTTCGGGTTTTTTATTCGTGAAATGTGTCTTAACCCGGCGCGGCCACTCTCCCCCTGACAAAACCCGGCATACGTCCCGTTTGGGAGAGCTAAATGTGTCACCGTAGAGGAAGAAACCCCCCTGGCTTTTGTTTACCATTATGAGCAGCTGCAGCTCGAACCACAGTGGAAATACCTCTGCATCATTTCGGACCAACGCTCACACACCAAGGTCAGTGCCTTTCAATCATGCCAGACCTGTGGTCCAGCATTAACACGCTTTATGCACTATTTTTTCCTTTTTTTAAAATTGGCAGTGTGCATATAAAGAGGAAAAATCACTCTTCAATCTAGAATACATAATGCTATTTAGGTGATTTTGGACACTTAAATCTGTTTAATCAAACAACTCTCTGACTTAGCTGCACGTCAGAGCTCTTCGATTGAGTTTTTTGGCTTATTAATAATCAATGTGCTATTTTCCATATTTTTAACAGGTTGCGGACGTTTTAATAAATAATGACTCATTTTTTTTCATGTAAAAATAACCCGACGTCGCCTCGTTCATGCGTCTTTATTTTGGATGTGTGCTTTTTTTATCTGTTTTTATTTTAAAAAAATCTTTAAAAACCTTAAACCTTGTCTTTTTGGATCGAACAAGGCTGTAGCAGATATTTTTTTATTATTTTCTGACATATTACAAACTGTAAGTTATCACCGCAGGCTGATGTCTAGTGGTCTCACCTTTCAGCAAGATGCCAGTTCAAACTCATAAAATTAAAACTTAACTGTATAATGACAGAATAATTTGAGTGAGTGATTTTTTTTATTCTAGGATGGGACTTCCAGGCAATGCAGTTGTGCAGACATCTAAAGCCCAGACCAGAGGAACATCTCCCTTCAAACCAGCCCCAGCACCAACAGATCAGTCCTACGGCCACCCAGACCTGTGGAGGTAAAGAGGGAGGAGTCACGGTGAAGATGACCCCTTTTGGGTGCCCTCCCTCCCACAATTGTTGGGACAGCGGCCCTCTCTCCACTCTCTCCACTGCATCCCCAGCTGTCCCGGCCCATTTCTTCAGCATGATCGTCAGTCAGGACATCTGCTAAGACTGTGAGCCAGTTTGACTTCAGTCACACACACTCTGACGACGTCTACATGTAGCCAAACGCTGGCTTTGCGGTCATTAAATTGGCTGAAAGGTCGGGGTGTTTCAGGACTGAGTGCATTTATTTCTTAAAGTCTCCATCATTTGGGCATTTTCAGTCAGATTTCGGTCAGATTCTTATCAGGCTGCATGTAAACGTGGTCACTGAGGCTTCCTGAGCAAGTTAAAGTCCCCACACACCCTGTAATTAGGTCAGCGCAGTTCGGTAATAACCTGACTGCTCCCTTTCCTGGGAAGAAAGTAAAGACACAAGATACTGTAGCAAAGATCAAGGCCTGTGATTAAATTAGACTCAGAGTGTTTTTTTGGTTTTCTTTTCTTTCTTTTTTTTTGCACTACCTCATCGCCATAACAAGTCCAACAAGAGAAAAAGGGAGCCTGATGAGAACAAGTAACTGAATGGTTGTCAAGCACCACAGCAGTTTTATTTCTCTAATTCATAATTCACTAAAAATAATCTTTTTCAGCTCAATCATTTCTAAGAAAACACCGACTCACTCAAACTGTGATCCCCCTATGCATCTGTTCTCTCTATTTTTTTGCATTTGGAGTAATGTGCTCTCCTTTGTCAAGTCTGCAGGTTTATCCAAAAGTTGCATTTAGTTACAGAATTTGCAGTATTAGACCCCTCGAGACCCCTCAAATCTGGCAACTCAAAGTTAGTGCTTTAGTATGAAAGCTGAGTCCACTCTTCTTACCTTAGCACTCTCTTTATTTAAACTTTGTTTTATACGTTAAATTTGGTTAGTTTCCTTTTGCGCCGGACAAAATAATAATAATAAATAAAAGGAAAATCCAGCTTGCCCTGAAAAACGTAGTCATGTGTCCACTAAGCTGAGAGATATTAGCGCTAAAGTAGCAGCTTTAATTCCTTTGATTAAAGCTTAACGGTGGAATACCTTAAAGGAAAAAATCTGGTCTCATTTTTTTTTTCTTCCACTTAATTTTGGTTCATTTCTACATGATTTCCGTGGAGAAAAAAAAAAAAATCACATTTACCGGGATTTGTGCAATATTTGATCTTAACTGTCATGTTGTTGACCAAACTGTATATTGTATAAACAAGTGACAAGTTGTTTGAAAGCAACAAAATCACCAATGTCTTCCATTAAGATATGTATAGACTCATGTGCATTAGCTTATTTAGCGGGACTGTGGTGCCAACATTATAGTAGCCATGCATGACCAGTAGTGATGCTTGCTTCATGAAGAATAGTGAAATCGATTTCTAGACTAAGTTGGAGCTCAAAACTGGAAACCATTGAAGTGAAATTAATAAGGTGGTAGATTGACGTACTACGCCTTTTAAATACAACACATTTAGATACGGCTTTGCCCTTAAATCTAAGACTCGCCTCTTTTTTTTTCAATGTCTCGAGCGTAGAATAAGTTGCATGATTAAAACAAAACGAACGTACGACACAATCAGGGTATGATGTGAATAAATATTGATTCAAGTCATTTTATATAGACCTAAGTAACGCTCTATATCAGTAAGTGCTTTCTATTGGAGCTGCTGTACGTTCTTAGGATTCCTATCTGGGAGAAAAAAGCTTAAGGGATTTCCTTAATTGTTTCATGCACTCTTAACCACTTTTTAAAGCAGAAGAATTAGGCAGCTTTTATGCAACAAGCTCCCAAATAACAAGTCTCAGATGTGACTATGATAGAAACCTATAGAGAAATATTAAGGGTAGAACTTAAATCGTAGATCTCCATAAAACTGACGTAGTGTTTTTTAGTCCTAGAACTAAGATCTCACCATGACATTGTGTTGTACATAATACCTCATAGTTTTGGGATTCAGAGCGATATATTTTAATCCATAAAATTGTATTTGATTAGAGTTTTAGAAGCAATAAGCTACAATAATGCATGAGTTTAGTGCCAGGATGTATGTATTAAAAGGAGTCCAAAACGTCATGTGGAAAGGACTTTTCCTTCCTCTCTTTTATGCCTACAAGTAGCAACATATTAGTCACTTCTTTTAAGGGGCATCGTATAATATTTGGCTTTAGAATACAGTATCGCTAACGAAGGTTTGGGATTCCTCCAGCATGTGGACAGCTGTAGCATCATGTTATCACACTGACGAACAAACTGAACGCTTTATTTATCTCAGATTTCCCTGCCTTGTACTCTTCGAACACCAAAACAACAGTCTAAAACCAATTGGTACACGAGAGATGCTTTAAATTTCAGTTCTTGTAGCATTTTTACATCAAAACCCACCTTCCCTGCAGAAGTATAGACTCTCAGTAACTCTGTGGCTGCAAAGGACTTACTGAACGAACTTGACACTTGTTTGAAAAGCACTTTCTCTCTCTGTACTGACTTGCACCGTCATCATCACCATCCTGTCTTGAATACTGTGTTCTAAATACCCTGTAATGCTCTTTGTGGGGATTTATAATCACAATTTATAAGCAAGTAGGCGTCTAGCGACATAATGGGTTAAAAAATATGCATGACTTAGCAGAATAATGAATGAATTTGTATTGCATGCAATAATCCAACTTTGTAATGTGAATGAGTGTAATTAGGCTAATGAAATGTTCATATCAGATGTTATGTGACAACTTGGGGATGGTCGTTCGACGCGACAGCGAGCATGCTGAAGTAGCTTTGATCATCAGCTGTGGTTTTACAGACCAAACTGCACCAAAAAAAAAAAAAGAAGAAGAAGAAGAAGTAAAGGAGAGTGTTGTGTTTTTTTGCTCCCACTCTCTTTTTGTGCCAAAACATGACCATGGCACCACAGCCACAGTGCAGCTGGAAAAACCCCATTTAACCTTTGTTCCCATAAAAAAAAAGTATATATATATACATATATATATATATATATTACTGGTAAGATGATTAATAACATTACTTTGTTGATCAACTTTTTCCACTGAGGAGGTGGACTGTGTAGAAACTATGCACTCCAGAGGGAGGACATGGGCATGCTTATTATGTGAGCCTCTTGTCTGGTTTTGTATTAACTTAAAAGAGAAAAAAAACAAAAAAGAATCTGTATCAGAAATTCAGCAATAAAATGCAGCATGGTGCCAACTGGATGGCTGCGTGTTGATGCTTCTTACAGTCTGACTGCTGTCCTGGTTTAAGTTACAAACATTTCTCAAGGTCTTATGAGGTTGAAGACAATATGTGGAATTTTAGCCACATGTCTTTGGTTTAAAATTGTTTTAATCTTGTATTGATTTTGACCCTTTATTAACATGTATTTCTTATTTGGCCTCATCCATCATGAGCTCACCTACTGAACTCTCATTCAACCACCACATCATCCACGATGCATCTGCAGACGCTTACAAAACTAATCAATAAGACAGAAACTGCAATACTGCATCACCCAAAAAACATTTAATGGACACATGAAACATGGAAAAAACAAACAAATAACAAAAAAACCACCAATTTCCATCACATACAAGTTTAGAAGAGGGAATGGAGAGAACACGTGGTCTGTAATTTCAGGTGTTGGTACAGATTGCCAGTTCGCTTTTTCACCCTACTTGTCATATTTACTAGCACCGTTCCTGTCGGTCAGTCTGCTCTTAACGCGCGACATCTGATCCAGCTGCACTTCAAACTGCCGTCTCACCTGCAGTGGAAAGAGAAGAAAAAAAATCTGTGTTGTCAGTCCAAGGCACTTGATTTTCTGTCCAAAGCATTCATCACTCCTGCCTGTGCACAAGAGCCCTTTGTCACACTTAATCTTTTGAACATGTAAGAAAAAAAAACATCCAGAGGTACGAAGTCAAAGGGAACTGGATTTGCAGGAATGCTGTTTTGCCACTTAAGCAAAGGACTTCTTTAGTTGATGGATTACAGCCTGAAATGTTGCTCTGGCGTCACACTCAGCTTGAACCTTCACATTTAATCACTTGTACTTTACAGGGGGACAAAATGAGTCTTTTTAAGAACTCATAAACACAGCTGACAGTTACAAGTCGTATAAAAAAGGCCAAATAATTAGGCAGTGGATCATCCTGTTATAGAACAAGTAAGTGCTTGTCAGAGATCACACATAAAAATCTTTGTTGTTTGCATTTAAGAGTGTTAGATTTTGTTGTCTCACCTCATTAATGCTCTCTCTGAAGGGCTTCACGTTAAATGTAAGCGTGGACGCTTCCACCATCGAGCTGCTACTGAGGACGTAACTGAGAAGGAAAGAAAGTAGAAAAGGGAATTTAAAAGGAAAAAGTGATGTAGCTAAAATCTTTTAACAATAACAGTATATACAGAATGAAAAAGAAGATTTATCATTTATGTAATGTCTACAAACATGAGAAATTGGCTGTGTTTCACCTCCAACATAAGTTTTTAAAAAAGCACCTCATAGAGTGGACGTTGTTTGTGAGGCACTTGTTTATCTGAGCCTCTTCAGTCAGCAGTAAACATGTACACAGGAAGTCAATATGCTTTGTGTGCTTACAGAAGCAGCGGAGCTTACCAACTGATGTTTGCTTTGTTGAGGAGAAAGATGGAGCGAGCCGCGGCCAAACGTGGAGGGGATGAGTGAATGACTTTCCCCACAGCAGAGCAGCAGCAGCGACATTTCAGAGAACTGTAGATGCTGAAAGGAAACAAAAGCGATGAAAACAAATGTGAAATTAAGAGACACAAAGTGACTGTTTTGTAGGTGCATGGCAAATTTCCTTTACAAGGACAAAAAAACAGTCAAATTAATACTAAGGCATATTTGTAGTTCTTCAGAAGTCAAAAAGAGCACTATTTTTCACTCACCAATTAGCCAATTCTCCTTTATGTCTTGACTCTGTTGCATCACCGACAACTACATCATCAGTTACTCCTAAAGTGAGACAAACAGCAAGGTAAAGTGATCCTATTAGCATTAAGAATGTGATTATTTCAAGTAAAGATTAGGATTAAATAGCTCTACAAAACACAAATTATAGGAACAAGCCAAGAAATAAATTAGCTAAGACAAATATAAAATGATATTTCACAAATTAAAATAAAATACAATGGATTTCTCATAGAAATGTAACGCAAAATCATCAAAAATATTGCCACAAAAGACAACAGCTTGCAAAAACAAATTAATGAGTCACTTGAATCTCAAGAAAAAGTTAGTCTGCAAATTTTAAATTGTGTTTAATAGTGTTTAAGTGCCTTTTACTAAGGTTTTCTTAGCAATATGAAATACAACAAGTTGTGAAATGAGGTCTCATTTCACTAAAGCTATCTTCAAAAAAAAAAAGCAAAATATATGCACTAAGAAAGTGTTTTTGAGCTGAAAAAAAAGTGAACAAAATAATTTTTTGGTCATTGGGGATATTTGGCAGAATTTCACATAAATCTGTATTCTCATTTGTCGATTTCGATTTTCTTTTCCTTTTTTAAAATTTACATTAAATTGTACGATTGGCTCTTCAGGGCTTCCATACAATCAACCCGCCCACCACATGTCTACTCACCAACTCCAACCAACACTTAAGGATCACACAACAGACACTTTTGACAACATTTGTTGATCTCGTAATATCTAAAACAAGTAAACAACTCTTAATTTATTCTCTGAGTCAACACAACAGTACTTTATGAGAGATGAGGTGAACTTACTCAGACACATAACAGAGTCCATACATTGAATCTCCCCACAAATGCTGAAAGAGTCCCCCAAGACAGTGTTGCATTGTTGACAATGAAGAGTCATCAGCTGTTTGTGTGTCTCTGTGGCTTGTTTTTCATCGGAGATGCATTGAAGCAAGAGGCTCCCATCAAACTCCATGTCGGTGATAGATTACGGAGTCTTTCCAGCGTGACGTTAGTTGTCCCGTTTGTAAATTTGAACTCAGGATCCAAAAAGGTGGATGCCTCGGCGCGCTGTGCTATTAGTTTGCCCCGTGTGACACTGCCCCTATGTGGAGTAATAAGAGAAATGCCGCTTTAACTCCAAAAACAGCAGTAGCAATCATTTAAACAAATAGCACCAGAAAATGCTAAGCACGCTTATATTAAAATAATAATCTGTTACCGAAGGGTCCAAATTCTAGCATTAACCGATGGTATATAAACGCCTCAATTTCATGTGCCATCGCTCTGATTGGCTGCGGGGCACATCCGGTCACACGCAGCAGCCAATCAAACGGGCCCACTGCTACGTTTTGAATCGAAGTACTTTTAACCGTTAAGCACTGAACCGAGCCGACACCCCTCACAACAGTGTGAAAGAAATTTTAACGTGTGTATGCGGATTTCTTCTCATAGCGGAATAAACTATAACAACGACATGGATTTGGACTCCATGAAGTACGCAGAATTGCGAAGCCTCGCCAAGGAGCTCGGGCTTAAAGCAAACATGAAGGTAACGTAATAGTATTGCACTTTTTAAATGAGCTTGAACGGTGTTTAACTTACAGGTTGTTTTTAACGGTAGTTTGATGAGGCTTGTCCAGCCATGTTATGCTAACGGTTACTGTAAGCTAATGTTTTATTTGAACACAAGTAAACGAAATAATATTCTCAAAGTGTTTTTTGTGGTTCGAAACAAACAGGCAGACAAACTCCTGAAAGCTATCAAGCAGCATTATCAAGAGGAAAAGAATAAGGAGGATGAAGAGAAGGTAAAGCAAAGATAACGCTTGGCAATTATGCTATTGCTGTGTATGATCTCAATTAAATCATGCATTTTTTCGTTTATACTCAATGTGTCCAAATCGGTTTAGGGTGCTGCTGTCCAAGAAGACGAAAATGTCCAAAAAGATGGTGCTTTGGAAAACAAAGACGCGTCTTGTAAGGCAGAAGTTTCCAGCTCCACTGTGTTTGTGAACACACGTCGAGGCAAACGAAATGGTCCCAAGAGAAAGATCTCAGACACTGAGACAGTGGCTGATAATGATGCCGTGTTACCCTCAAGTGCTGCAGAGGTATTATACATCATAACATAACTCAACATCAATTACATGTACATGTTACAAACGCACTTTCCATGTAAAAAAAAAAAATAAATAAATCTGAGTTTTCATCCTTGAATCCTTGTTAGTGCATGTGTATCCTCCACTACTCCCAATACAAATATATACAAAGCTGGTATTGGGATCCCAGTGCACAGGGATACTTTGCTGGTTTATCAACATTTTGTAATTATGAGGACATGAAGGACTGTTGTTCCTCTTTAGGATGACACTGAAGTGCCTGGTGCGTCCTGTGGTGATCAGGCTTCAAAAAAGAGAAAAGTGTCTTTTACCAAGAAATCTGATGAACCTGAGAAAGAGGCCGTTGTCAGTGAGCAGCAGCCTGACATTAAGGATGAAGCACCTGTGCGTGGAGGTACAGGTCAGTACTGTAGTTTGATAAGAGGATTCATTTATTCTGCTTTGAACTGTCCCTTAATTCTGGAGTCTAGTGAGTTGCTGTTATGTTATGATTTGTAAGTTATGATCACACATGAATTCTTACATAAATTTTAATTGAATGAGCAGAACGAGTGTCCAGAGCTGGTAAAATCCCTCGTTACCAAGGGCGCCAGCAGAAGAACAAGCGGTTGTTGAAGCCTGTCACTCCCAGTAAGTCCTGTGTTTTGTTGGGTTTATTTTTTTTGTTCATTTGAATGTTTTGTTTTTTGTTGGTCTTTGTTATTTTCCTTACAGACTGAATATTCTATTGTCAATTATGCCACTTTTGTAGACTTCAAAAAACTCCACGAGGCGCATTTTAACAAGATGGAGTCCATTGATTCCTACATGCACCGAAAGACCAAGCAGATCGAGTCCTACAGAAGTTCAGTTAAAGAACTGAAGGTACTTTAAACCCTGTAAACAGTTGTGTCTTACTTTATCAAGAACACTTTAAATGTTATATGTCTGTTAGTGAACCCTGTATTTTGGTCGATATTTATATTTACATTCAGTGTTGTGTTTTCAGAATCTTGCAGACAAAGTTAAACTGCAGCAAGCTGATTGTACAGCTCAAGTGGTGAGTCTCCCCACCTGCTAAACATCCATAATTGTACTGACTCTATACTTAAGTTGTATATTAACTGCTTCCAGACTGCAGTGAAGTTGATGACCATTATTTATGTTTTCCACAGAAGGCAAATCGTGCTTCCCTGTTCAGCCCTGTCCTGGTGAATAAGAAAACAGCTGAGGACAAACGCAGAAACACTTTGCTTTCAGCCAGCAAAGCTCCACCAAGTAAACCTGCTGAGAAGGCAGATGCTCCGTTCAGACCGTCTGTCCTCTCCACTCGCAGGATCAATGTTCGGTGAGTCCCTTTTGCTTCCTCTGGTGTGTGTTGGGACAATAAATTTCAATACCCCAATACTCTTTACACTACCGGGAACTTCAGTAAGTGTCCCGTCATTGCTCATGAAGTTTTGGACCTCTCAGGTAGTCTGGTATGGACATATTGTTTCCTGGCCATCAAAAAGATCCTTTTAATTAAGATAACTCAGTATAAATCTTTATTTACTATTTCTAGTTAAGCCATAAATGAAAATGAAAATACTAACTAAATCTTTGTATCTTCATTTCACGCTCGGATGCCATATTTAATTTTTTATTTGCAATGTCTCAATATTGCAAAAGCAACGGCTTGGAAACGTCTTCGAAAGAGTTGAATGTAGGGTTTGATATTGTAACAGTACCTGGTTTCAAATGCTGCCTCACAGCAAAAGAGATGTAATTTTTCTCAACTTACCAGCGTTGAGCTTTTTAAAATATTTTCCTTCATCCACAAACCAATCAATGATCAAAAATCTCATTGCAAAACTATTTTGTGAAAGGACCAATAATAGTCATCCCTACAATATTGTTACCATATCGATGGAGGTATTTGGCCACATATATCCTGATGTTTTATTTTGTCCAAATCCCCCGCTGTGATGCCTCTGAATGTCACTGTGCATGTTGTATTCACTGTAACTCTGCAGGTTCTCAGAAGCCACTCATGATAATGAGTATAAAAGGTCTATGGTGAAGACGCCGGCACGCAAGTCACTCTCCATGACCTCAAGCACGCCACAAAGACAGGCCGCTGATGGAGGACAGCCCACCAACGGCAAGACTTCGACTTTCTCTGCCACAAAAACTCCAGGTACTTTTACCTTTTTAACAAAATGGAAAGATATTAGAATATGCCAATTGATACCCGATTAGAGTAAGTGATGGTTTTTTTTATTTTATATGTTCTTCCATCCCAAAGGAACATTTGTTTTCACTGGCAACACAAGTACTTCAACAACCCCAGGAACACAAAAGAAGCCAAATTTTGATCTGAAGGCGAGTCTGTCTCGTCCCCTCACCTACAAGCCTCACACAGGTACAAAGCCCCTTTTCACCTTCTGTTTCACTTCGACACAGTATGAATGTGTATGCAGGAATACAAACAAATGTACAATGCTTTGTACTTTTTATAGGTAAACTGAAGCCGTTCGGAGAGACCAAAGAAAACACAGCAGCAAACAAGTCACTGATCTCAGTGAGCTCGCATCAGAAAAACTACAAAAAGCATCAAGTCCAGACAAGGTACTGTACCTCTAAAAACAGACACAGACAAGCTGATACTGATTAATCCTTAATAACTTCACTCTCAAAACATCGGCCTCTTATACTCATTTATGTTTTTTATTGAAGGGATGACAGGAGAGCAAAACGCAATGAAGACAGGAAGCAGAAGAAGGAGAATATGCTGGGAGCAAGAAGAGGCCTCGTCATGTTGTAGAATGTTACGCTTGTTTGTAGACGTTTGTACAGCTTGTTGTTTGATTGTAAATATTTTGTTGTCTGCAGCTGACACTCTCGTTTCTGTCATTTTGGGAAAGTGGACAAGCTCATATTTTCAGCTTCTATCTAACCTACCATGCAGTGTTTTTAGACTTGACTTTAGACGAGATTTAACACGTTTTAGTTCTGAGTGTCAGATTTTTTATCGTGTGTAAAGAATCAATGTCCTGCTTTGCTTCATTTTAAACTGAAACTGTTGTTTTTAAAAATTGATACACTAGCTGTTCTTACTTTTTTTGGTAAAGTGATAAAAGAAATCGATGCAAAATATTCCTTCGTCTGCATGCTCCATTATTAAACCAAAGTTCCTTTTGTATTTTATTACGTCGTATTTGACATATTCTCACAGATGTGACACATAGCAGGGCTTTGAACAGAATGAACAACTTGACTTTGTTGCGAAGGAGCAGCATGATGGTTTAAATTAATGTTCTTTAATTGGAACGGTCATAGTCGTCACCAGCCACAGTTGTGTTTTAACTCCTTCCAGTCTGATATTTGACATTTACTTATTTTATTGAACAGAAACATTCTTCCACAGGGCTTTTAGCCAAGTTCTGCAGTAAGAAACTGCACAGTCAGTGAAGTATCACAGTACAAGTAGTAGAATCCAGATGTTCAGTATCTTATTAAAAAGTGTCTAAGTGGGAGTTCATCTTCAAAATCAATCTTTAGCTTCTGGATTCCTTTTGTACATCTCGTAGGCGAACTCCTCAGTATGTGCAAAATCTTTGCAGACGCCAATGAAGTCGATCTCCAGCTGGAACGGACCGTCAGCTTTATCTCCCACAGTGAATCCAATGGTGTTTACCTGTAATTACCAAAAGATGTAGCAAATATAAATATTATGAGGCACAAAGTCAACAAAATGTTTTATACTCAGTTACAAATATCAAAAGTCAATGATACAAATGTGGTGAGCAGTTTAACTCAGTTTAGCTGCATTTATTTATGCGTTTATTTCCATATCAGTGTGACTTTTGCTTTGCTTTACCTTGTCAAGCAAGACTGGATGCTGCACGTCCTGTATCCTTCCACGATTTGTTAGGAAAAACTTGGAGAAAGGTATCTGTAAATGAGTAACACTTAGTGTTAGACTAAAAGCAAAAGACAGGACTAAAACAAACGAAGACAAAGCTTAATTGAAAGAACAGTTGTTTTTTTTAAAAGCATGTTTTCATTATTCTTGCTCACCTTGACATCTTGCCAGTAGGGTCCTCCCCTTGTGTACAGGAAATAACAGTATAAGTCATCTTTCTGGTGAGAGAAGTATGTTTCTGGTACAACAACGATCATCCATGTACGGCCATCGCCACGCACACGCAGATGCAGGGTGTTGAAATAGGACCAATCATGGTGCCTTTTCCTGTCAAACGAAGCCTAGGAGAGAAGAACAGTCAGTTTTTAATGCAGCTGTGGTGGTTATCTGATTTCTACCAATACAAATTCAAAATGAGTTGAGATTCTGCAGACTTTGGGCTCGAGCAGGTTTTTCTTACATTACAAATGTATGCAAATAAAGCACAGAGGAGAAAGAGGAACTGGTCTGCATGTTAAGCTTCTGTGCTGCATATAAACCAACCAACCCGCAGTTGTTTTGAGAGCATGGTGCAGTAGCCGCTGTAGCGTGTTTCTCCATCCCTGGGAGGAGTAGAGTTCAGAGTCCCGTACAGAAAACAGGTGTTATTGTTCTTGCCAAGCTTCAAGTAAACTTCACTGTGGCCTCCTATTTCACGATCCGAGGTGACGACCCACTGCTCCAGGCTCTCCGGACCTCTGAACTCCCATATCACTCGGTTCTGCTCCAACATGTGCTCGAGGACCTCTTTGCCTTCTGGACCGACAGAGCGGTCAGAGACCTCCTGCGTCAGTAGCGTGGAATGTTTCTTTATGCCCTCCAAACCCTTTGAGAACTCAAAGTTAACGTCCTCCCATGGAAACTTGTCTTCTTTGGGCTTTCCGGGTCGCCTGTATTCACCTTGACTCACAGCTCTTCTGGGCACAGTGAGAGGAGTGATGGAGGGGAGGAGAAGCTGCTGCTGCTGCTGCTGAAAGATGGAGCTCAGAAGCCTCGCTGAGGGGAGGCGCATGATCTTTGGCAGAGACATTTCAGGGGCTGATGTGGACTAATTACAGCTGGGAAACACAGAAAAGTGCATTTACATTAGTATTTGATTTCCAGGCTTGCGCTGAAACTGTCAGCTTTAACTAGACTAAAGTTATTTTATTGACCTTAATCACACGTGCATCACTTCTTTATCGATTTTTATAGCTGATCAAATGTATCTATTGTTGAACTTTTTAGCTTATTTACTTGGCAGACTCTTAAGCTTTACTTTTATCCTCTTGAAATATGAGTTAGGCTGTGTGTTAGTCATGAACTTCGTGCCTAACTTGGTTCTTTGGCTTTTCATTCTCCAAATTAGTGTCCTCAGCGGTGTATAACAATCAATTGTATTTATTTGTCTCTTTTCTGAAAACCTGATGATTGACTAAATGTCTAATTAATTACGAAATCTAATCAGATATGTTTATAAATCATGCGTTACATTAACATGTTCAGAAGTAGTAACTGGTCTAAGCATTACACGTGGCTGTCGTACAACAAAAATAATACTAAAGTTGCAAACCTTGTCAATTATAATGCCGTACTTTACTTTAAGGGTCTCTCACACTTACTTAATATTGACCATACGGTTAGCATAATCCGTCACTACTTACTATGACCATGATGCACCAAACAGGACGTAGGTCTGTTTCAGCAGTTTTGGTTCTTAGTTTGATTAAAACATCACGTAGTGTCTTTAAAACACTGTAACGGCGTGATAGAAATCATAAAATGGTCGTGTAGCCACGCACATTTGCAACCAAAACCAAGGTCGTTAAAGTCCGCACGGAAGATCCAGCTGAAGCTCTCGTGCTGCGTTCAGGCTCCATTCAAGGCAACATGCTAGAGAGAAAGCGGGTCAAAAACATGCGGCGAAGCAACGGCTTTACGGGAGTAAAACGTTAAATTTCCGTGGGCCTTGAACGCAGCTTCAGTGCAACAGTGATTTGTGTCCTGACCGCTGCAATCACTGCCACTATGTAGTTCTGCCCCTCGCTAAATGTCAATTTCTTGGCATGCTGTCTCAATTTTTTACTTTTGATAGACTCTAATGATAATTAATATGACAGGTGCAGGGATAAACAAGAGTTTCGTCTCACAGATAGTATTATAAAAATTAGCTGCAACTGTGCTATCAATACTAGCGCGCATGCTCAGTACTGCCTTTGTGTGGTTGACTGCAGAGCGAACTAGCTAGGTAGCAACGGCGGCTAGCCTCAAACATTTAGTCGACACAGAGGTAGCTAGCAGGCTAGCCGTGCAGCTAAACATGGTGAATGTAAAGAAACGGAAAGGTCGGGTCGTGATCGACTCTGACTCCGAAGACAGTGCTAGCGACGACAATTTAGATCAGGTAGGTGCGCATTTTCCAAACTTTATTTAAACGGATCGCAAATTAAGTTGTCAACAGTTTGAGGTGAAGCTAATGTGTGCTAGCTGACTGCGCTGTGTTTGGCCCCGCTTAAAGAAGCTGAGAGTGGGCCCATCTTTCTACACTTCGTGCTTGTTTTCCCTTTAAACACGCTGTTTCCTTTCAGTTAGATAAATTCTTAGATTATCTAAAATCCTAATGTTAGGCACCAAAGACCCGAGGAAAGTGTAAAAGGTTGTGAAGAAAACAACGTCTTAGCACGAGCCAGCTAACTTATGCTAACGTAAAGGTTACATTCCGAGAGAAGAACTCAACGGCAGCAATCATGTATTATTATGTTGCCACGCAAAAAGAGGCGCCACGGGCCTGTTTCTGGTTTCGAGTACAAGCTGCTGGACTTCTGTCGTGCACTGTTGGGGAATTTGTCTGTTAGCTTTCACATCAAGTGTGAACTGGACATGTTTGTACACACAGACGCCGTTGTGGAGTCGCACTTGATTTAGCCAGAAGAACCTTATCTCTTGCATGACGTCATGGGCGCAGAGCTGAAGTTCTATTTCGGTGTTGTTGTCAAACAAGCACTGGCAAGCTGACTGACAAGCTCCCAAGTCAGTATTAAAGAACTGTATAGGACAGCTGCTTCAATAACTCCAATCACCATAAAGCCCTCATGTACATTATGACAGCACACACTGCCACATAGCTGCCCCTCAGAGACAGCCCAGACACAAGTAGTGAAAAACAGATGGCTAAAAGAATTAAAATAAGTTTAATAAGCCTTGTTTTCTTTGTGGATGCTCAAATTGTTAGTTGGTTTTGCATTAAAAGCTGTTTAGCGTTCCACAGTTGTGTTTTTTTTTTGTTAGATGATGAAGATAGTCATGCAGATCAAATGTTTACAGCACTGAAAACATTTAACTACTAGAGTGATGAGTTTGATTTAGGGATTCAAATGTGTCTCGATGTATTTATTACAATACTTTAGCTCTGCTGATGTGGAGAACTGATCTCATATTAGTTTTAATTTTTTCCCTGATTTAAAATCTTGGAGTCATCAATAAAACCGATTCAACAGTCAGATATGACCAATTGCAAAAAGAAAATGTACTCTATAATGACATGGGAAAAGAAAGTGTCTAATGTGAACTAGTCACTTAAGTGTTGGCGCCAGTATCGAAACTGTCTACTGGATTAATGTATTCCTACTTTGAGGTCCTCTCTGCGTACGTTTTATCACATTTTTACAGCAGAAAAGCAGTTCAGCTATATGTGCATACTTCTAATGAGTTTTATTATTCAGCTGAACATTTTGCTTTTGTATATGATCATGCTTTGATGTGTTCAGGCTCTGTGAAAGCTAATTTCTGAAACAAAGTTCTGCAAAAAAACAATTGAATTTCTGCTCAAACCTGTCATCTAAAGGTGTGACTGGATTCTGCTTCTTTACTCACATGATATATTGAAACAAAAATGCAGGTTGGCAAAGCAGTTGACTTGTCGGCCCTTGTCGACTCTGTATATGTGGCCATATGTATCTCATAAAGAAGTGGGTCCAGATATGTTTTTTTATATTCATTTGTTTGTTTGTTGCACCTGTACTTAGAGACGTCCACTGGGTTTCATTCAAGACACATTTGCTCCTGTAATATGAGCAGCTCGTCTCTGACAGGAGGCCTTTTTCCATCTTTTCTCTTTTGTGTGACTCTGATTTTCCTGATTGCTGAAACCTTTGACATGCTCACATTTTCAGGAGCTCTTGTCTTTGGCAAAGAGGAAGAGGGTTGACTCAGGCGATCAAGATGAGCCCGTTGGCAAACCTGCAGCTTCTACGGACTCAGAGACATCAGATAGTGATGATGAGGTATGACGGTCTTACTCTTTGCTCTCAGAGACTTAAGTTTTAGTTTGCGATAAATTGAAATGTTAAAAACAAAACCAGCTGAAACAGTTTTAATGAACCAAAACTAAATGTTTCCCCTCTTTTCTCTAGTGGACTGTGGGTGGTACAAAAGGCAAAAAGAAGGTTAAGCAGGGGAAAGGGTCTGAG
The DNA here is from genome assembly GCA_029814765.1 of Acanthurus leucopareius. Lineage (NCBI taxonomy): Eukaryota > Metazoa > Chordata > Actinopteri > Acanthuriformes > Acanthuridae > Acanthurus > Acanthurus leucopareius. The sequence continues at coordinate 6,074,614 of JAQMCX010000015.1, forward strand.
AAGAAGAACGCTACGAAGAAGAAGGTGAATAAAGCGACAGCGTCCGGGAGCTCAGATGGAGACAGCTCAGCAGACAGCTCTGCACCAGAGGAGGGTACGTCTTCAGCGTGTTATCATTTTACCGCACACGGAAACTCGAGGAACACATTGTGGTGACAGCTGTAAAAATGTCATCTTATGGCCTAATTTCATACAACAAACTCACACATACGTTTCCTCAGGCCAGTGGTATTTTTACATAAACGCAAGTGCAAACGAGAGACAAATTCTGAAGCCAGCAGGGTGTCGTGTCCACAGGTACGTCAGGCGGCTGAGATTAGGTGACTCATTCACTCATCCCCTTTATCCCGACTGTGAAGCACACAGTGTAGCATCTGACCTTTTGTTTTCTGCTACAATGTGCTGCTGTACACTGGACGGACATGCTTATGGAAAACCTGGAAAAGTCTTTGAAAAAGTTCTGGAAATTGGGTCAAATTCCACAACAAGAATTTTAGATGATTAAGTTGCCGAATAAGAAAAACTATCATGAATCCCATCAGTGCATTTTAGCAAAGTATCAAACTCTAAAATATAAGCATCTGAATAGAGAATAATATTTCAATCACCTTCAATTGATACTTTATTTTGGTGTCTTGTTGTATAAATCCTGTTCATAAAAAGCTACTAAGTGAAGCTCAGCCGTCAGACTGCCTTTATTTTTCAGTTTGAAAGTTTTGAGCAACTTGTTCACATTTGAAAATAAAAGTCTCCCCCTCAAAAGTTGAACATTAAATATCTTGGTAGACGAGACACTCGGTGTGTTGGTGTGTGTTTGTGTCGCTGCACTCTGGAAAAGACTTGAAGTCAGAGGAAGGAATGCTGCTTGTGCTAACGGACGTGGCTCTCTGTCTTTAGGCGAGGTGTCCGACTCAGAAAGCAACAGCTCATCCTCCAGCTCCGACTCGGACTCCTCTGAGGATGAGGTGTTCAAGGACGGTTACGACGACGACCTGATGGGAGACGCCGAGGACAGAGCCCGGCTGGAGCAGATGACGGAGAAGGAGAGAGAGCAGGAGCTGTTCAACCGAATCGAGAAGAGAGAGGTGCTAAAGAGACGGTGAGTTAGTGACGATGTGAGAGAGGAGCAGCGAGAAGATCGAACGTCGAAGAAATGTAGACAGAAACAGAGCAAAAGAGTAAAAAAAATAAAGTAGAGAAATAAGTTGAATGTACTCACGAAGAATTGCAAAGATTTATTGAAAAAAGCTCACTGATGTGTTTTTTTCTCATTTCTCTACAAAACACTTGCAATAAAAATCAGACCATCAATATTAATGGCAGTGTTTGGCATGTAAACACTGAGTTTGTCTGTTCTTCACTGAAGAATATCTTTGTTTTGACAGTTTTGAAATTAAGAAAAAGCTGAAGACGGCAAAGAAGAAAGAGAAGGAGGAGAAGAAAAAGAAGCAGGAGGAAGAACAAGAAAAGAGGAAGCTATCTCAGGTTCAAGACACACAAGTGGTGAGTTCACTTTCAGAGACATTTGATGTTATTTTCAATCATCCTCACGCTTCAGTCCTACATTTAAAGTTTGATTGCATTGTTCTTCTTTTTCTTTTACTTATTAAATCGAGGTTAAAGTTAGGCTGATGTAGATGCACAAGTACACCCTCCTCTTAGCCAGTGTTTGTCTTTGTATGTGTGTGTGTGTGTGTGTCTCTTCTGCAGGTCATGTCACACAACAAGGAACGACGATCCAAACGCGACGAAAAACTCGACAAAAAGTCCCAGGCCATGGAGGAACTCAAGGCGGAGCGTGAGAAGAAGAAGAACAAGACAGGTTGGTGTGATTTTACGACCTTCACGGCGTTTCAGTTCGTTCAGGTCAGAAAAGGCTGACGTTTCATCTCTCTGCCGAGCAGCGGAACTTCTGGCCAAACGCGAGCCCCTGAAGACGAGCGAGGTCTACTCCGACGATGAGGAGGAAGAGGAGGAAGACGACGACAAGTCATCAGTCAAAAGCGACCGAAGCTCACGCTCATCGTCTTACGATGATGACGAGTGAGTGTGATTCTTCTCAGAGCGTTTTAAGTCGTGTTTTTGCCACAGAACCATCATTTTCTCTTGGTTTTAAGTAACATCCTGACTTTGTTCTGCTTACAGAAAAGAAGAAACTCCCCCGAAGTCGCAGCCTGTTTCACTACCAGATGAGCTCAACCGGGTCCGTCTGTCCAGACACAAGCTGGAGCGCTGGTGCCACATGCCCTTCTTCGCCAAGACTGTGACCGGCTGCTTTGTGAGGATAGGGATTGGGAACAGCAGCAGCAAACCAGTTTACAGGGTCTGTTTTAGATTTCATATCTTGTACTGTGTTTTAATATTAAACAGGAATGTGCTCTTGTATAATTGTGAGCGCAGGTCTGTTAAATGAAGGCCGATCGGTGACATTTGATTTACTCTCAGCCTTCCCTTGTCGTTAAAAGGTTGCTGAAATCGTGGACGTGGTGGAGACGGCGAAGGTTTACCAGCTGGGATCAACACGAACAAACAAGGGATTACAATTAAGGTGAGTTTACAGTTTCAGAAACATTGCACAGAATAAAACAGGAAATGAAGAATCAGTCAGAGGACCTTCTCCTTTACCTGACATGTGACCCCGTGGCTGTGTGTCCTCCTCAGGCACGGCGGCGACACACGAGTGTTCAGGCTCGAGTTCGTATCAAATCAGGAGTTCACAGAAAGCGAGTTCATGAAGTGGAAAGAGGCGGTGAGTGGATTTTAGGAGGAAAAAAAGCAAATACATGTCATCTGCAGCTTCTCCAGGAGACGCATGAGGACCCATCACATGGAGGGCAGGCGCTGAAGTGTTTTGTGTTGATTTGTTTTTTTCCTCTCCAGATGATGGTCGCTGGAATGCAAGTACCAACGCTCGACGAAATCACCAAAAAGGAGCAGTCCATCAAAGAAGCTCTGAACTACAAGTTCAACGACAAAGACATAGAGGATGTGAGTGTGTTTTTCTGGATGTTCATTGTTTTCTCGGGGTCTCATGCGTTTTGCAGTGGAACAGAACGGTTTTTCTGTCTCGTTTCTCTGCAGATTGTCAAAGAGAAGGACAGATTCCGAAAAGCACCACCGAATTACGCCATGAAGAAAACACAGTTACTCAAAGACAAGGTGAAGGAAAACATGTTTCTGTACTTAAATTACCTATAAAAGATGTGGTTTGTTCATAATGATGATGCTAGCCCACTTAAATCATGAGTAAGCATCCCAACCAACCAAAAGTCACCACAGACTCATCGGTTTATCTCATCAGACTGTTATTTCCTCATTTTATTTGTGTGATTGAAGGCTATGGCAGAGGAGAGTGGAGACGGCGAAAAGGTGAAAGTGATCCAGGATGAGCTGAACGAGCTGGAGGAGAGGGCAGAAGCACTCGACAGACAGAGGACCAAGAACATCTCTGCCATCAGGTAAACAAGCTGCAGTTATGAATCTGCTCTCTGCAGTTTCTCTCTCTCATAAAACAGAAATAGAGTTCCTGCTTTCAGATGCATGAAGACAGTTATTTTTAATTGGGCTGTAAAAATTCTTGGGAACTTAAAAATAAAAAAAAGTTTCCCATCATCAGTGGCTTTTTTTCTTCCTTGACTAGTTGCTAAAACATCACAGGTGCTTTGAAGGAAACTGACTCTTGTTAACAATTAACGCCGACATTCATTAAAACAATACGAAGAACATTGGTTAGAAACTTACCTGAACGCTGGTGCATGTGATCTTTTTAAACACGCAGTTGTTCATATAAAGACAGCTGATGTGTTTGAAGTCTTTAAGGATCGTCTTTGACTCTTTGACTCTTTATCATCCAGCTACATCAACCAGAGGAACAGAAGCTGGAACATTGTTGAGTCTGAGAAAGCTCTTGTGGTGAGTGTCCTACAGAAACAGTACCTTCATACGCAGCATTTTTCCCACCGTAACTGTTTGATATTAAGGCTGACAGGATTTGATCTGCTGTAAAAAGAAAAAATTAGGATTATTGCACACAATGGCATCTCAGTCATTTAAATGAAAACAGGATTTTGAAACACGTCGTGAACATGGAAGTGATTAAGGATTGTTTTGTTTCTTTTGATTGTATCCATGTTGCACCCTGTTTTTATTTCTTTGCGCCGAAGTGACGTGCGTGACAGCAGTGTGACACAATGTCAGTAGCACTGCAGTGTGAGAGTGTTCAGTCACTCTGCTGTTCTTTTAAAATCACTCAGCAGTTTATCTGAGGAGACGATGCCTCTTTTTGTCTCTCAGTAACATACACACATAAGTGTTGTCAGTTGTTCTAGTACACCAACGCTGTGTGATATCAAACCACCTCAGCTGTCACATGTGTAGGAAAACATTTCTTTTAATGTCACGGCTCTTTTGATCATTATAGAATAGAATAGAATAGAATAGAATAGAATAGAATGCCTTTATTGTCACTATACGCATGCACAATGATATTAAGAGCATCTCCATCAGTGCAAACCTATGCATGGAATAAAAAAGACAAAAAAAAAGGAAATACACAAAAAAAAAGGAAATGGGGAGAGCCGTGAGCCGCTGCAACTACGTGCGCCGCCATCTTGGAATTATGAATCCTTTAGTGTGTTTTTTAAATGATTCATTTTTATTTGTTGGTTTATTTTCTCACAGGCTGAAGGTCAAAATGCCAAAAACCAGCAGATGGATCCTTTCACACGAAGACAGTGCAAACCGACCATGGTGTCTAATGTAAGAACTCTCTGATTATGTCACATTACATTTTATAAATGTTCAATACAACAAAGCACTGCTGAGTCTAACTCTGTAAACCTGATCCTCTGTGCTGTGCAGGCCAGAGACCCGTCGGTCCACGCAGCTATCCTCGCTCACCTGAACCAGAAGTACGGCTCCGGCTCGGCATCAGATCCTTCTAGTGCAGAGAAGAACAAACTGGTGAGCAGAACGAGTGCTGAGAGTCGCTCCTGATGCTTTTTATTTAAAAAACATGTTTGCAGAGTGAACGCTGTGGTGTTGGATTCTTTCACTTGTTTACAGATGCCAAAAACCCTGTTTGTAGTCGTGCAAACAGGAAGCTGTGAGCTTTTTGAAGGATTGCTGTGCTGTTGCTTCATCTGTGACATGTTTTGTTTTTGCCTGCTTCTCAGTCATCAGAAAATGGAGTCTGTTGTTACAGTTTCTCTGCTAAATTTTATCAGGAATGTTTTAAGAGTGTGCCAGTCACCAGTGTTGTATCTACTCGTGCAGATGTAAATATTGTTAAATGTATTTATTTATCTTGAATCTTGGCTCTGCTGTGTTTTAGGGTCAAGCTAACCCGAAAGACAAAGATGTTCCCAAGCCAACCACTGACCTCTCAGAGGACTTGTTCAAAGTCCATGATTTTGACGTTAAGATTGACCTCCAGGTTCCCAATGCAGGTGAGAGGATTTTTTTTTTAAATGTATTAAATCACTCACTCAGGCTTTTAAAGCTGCTGCTTTTTAAAGATAAGTCGTGTTAATGTTGCTCTTGTGTTCTGCAGAGGCAAAGTCTCTGTCAGTGAGCTCCAACGCGCTGCCGGTGAAGGATGGCGCCCCCCGCAGGTCCCTCAACCTGGAAGACTACAAAAAGAGGAGGGGGCTGATCTGATGCAGTCGGTCCATCATCAAAATACACACACTGCATGTGTAATTGGCTGCGAGGGGGAGTATGTGTGTGTGTGTGGTTGAGAGAAAGAGTGTGTGTGAATGTGTGTGTGTGCGCGCATGTGTGTGTGCGTCTGTGTGTATAAGAATGACTCCCAGAGGACGTGTGTTCGAATGTTGATACGACAGACTCTTTATCTGAACAGAGGAAATACTGATTGAGCAAAGACAACTTTTTTTTTCTCAAAGGATCTCTTGGAAGAAACTTGTCCAGATATTTGTTGGTATGTTATTTTTGCATAATCACAAATAAACTCGTATACTGAGTTCTGTTTTTTTTTTTTTTTTATGTATTTAACTTCTCTCCCCCCCTCTTTTGGATCTCCAGGAGTCAACCTCTTTTCGTTTTTTTTTGTTTTGTGAAAGGACACAGCGCTAATGGATTATTACCTAAAAACAAGGACACTATCTTAAAAGACTTAAATTGTTGAGGCATCTTTTAGAGCTGACCAGCTTGTCCTCACCAACAATGAATTACTCTTGTAAATCGCCCCCCCCACCACCACCACCCGCTCCAAATGCGTGATCATCTGCTGTCGCAGTCCATCCTGAATTTTAACAGCCTCGTGGTTTTTTTTGCAGAGTGTAGATGATCACTATGTCTGGCTCCACCGTGGCGCCGGCCCTCCGTGACAAATGTGAAAAGTTCGGTCCATGTAAGCTGGACTTTTATTACTTTTTAAGTCTTTGAAACAATCCCATTTAAGAGGAGCTATTTTCTATAGCTGGCCTGGTTATTAAAGTGTTGTTTCGTTTCTGTTATCTCTCGGCTGGTTGTTCATGGGATAACTCTCCTGCCCTTGACTCCCAGAGGAAATTCTATGTGTTATCGACTGTGTCCATAGTCAGTTCCTGTATTGATGTGGCATGCCATGTAAATATGCATTTTGGAGTGACTGCGGAAAAAAATAAAGAGGCACTGTTTCATAATTTCTGTGTCAGTTTTTCTTTTTTCTAAACTAAAGGTAAGACTGCAGCATCAGAAGTCACCTGCCAATCGAAGCATAAAATCTAATCAACCAAACCAAAATTTTCTTACACCATTTAACTCCTGATTATTTTATTTTTGTGGGATTTTTGTGTACTTTACTTTAAAGTTTTATATTTCCCACTGAAAACAATGCAGCTCTTACTTTTTAAGAGGACATCCTTATTTGCATGCATTATAATTACTTTTGCTTCTAAACTAGAAGTTAGTGAACAATAACAATATGAAACATATTATTGTCAGTCTGTCACTGTTTCTGTTTATTTAGTAAAATTGTTTTTGTGAAGCTGAAAAGTCTTTTACTAATTAGTTAGCAGGATTATCTGCTTGTTACATGACAAAAAATCACTGGCTTAAATTTATACTCTCAGGAGTTTACATATAAGAAAGAGGCGGGTGCTTTTCATGGGAAACGCCATTGGTTGGTTTTTGATCAGGCGTTTCTCAGGTCACTCTGTTGTGGGGTCCTTGCGTGCAGCGCTTCCTGGTCCACGTATTGAGAAGATCACCAATATCCTCTTTGACGGATAATGACAGTATATCGTGTTAATTCAAGCGATATATGTTATTCTTGTTCACCAGTTAGACCCCGGCGGTAGTAAGGTGACCTGAGACATTTTGACATTTGGACGTCGCTTCAAACGGTACGTTAGATTCTTTCCTTTAGCAGCCAGCTAGCCTGTTAGCTTTAGCAGTGATGGAGTTTATACTGAACAACTGTGTTTACACTCAGTAAATGATAACGTAAGCCAAGCCACTAATGACTCAAAATGACTCTATTTTGTTGACATGACTGTATGTGAAACAATGCAATGTTGTTAAAATTCCTCTTTAGCCTGGAGTCTGCTAAGTTTTTGAGCTAGCATGCTAGCTTTGCTGAAATTGTGTATTTGCTTTGCTCTTGAGTAAATAAGTCTGCAAAGCTGCTTCCAAGGTGTCTCAGCTTTGTCTGTGGCCTTAATGTAACCTTAGATATCTGTCATTTGTTTCATTATGTTTAAAAGGGATAAAGTTTCAACTTGAATGATATCTAGCTTTCACTCCCACAAGGTATCATGGAGGTATTTTAAGTATTTTTTGACAAAATCGTCAGCAAAAGGAGCAGCATGTGAAATTTTATGCTAAAGATTAGATGTAAAGGAGTATAAACACGAAACAGATCAGGAAATGAAATGTTAGTACGCCCAGACAGTCAATAAATGCAAAATGCATGTAAACGCAGCGCAAATAGTTATTTAATGCCAGTCAGACTAATTCACATGATCCAGGATGCTACATATATTTTTACTTGAGGCGAAGAAGGTATGTAAATGGATTGTTAATGGGAATGTCAAAGATTGAATCAATTCCCACAGAAGACTGTTGTATATTTTATCTTTGTCATAGATAAAAAAGTATGTGTGTTAATGTGTTTTTTTTTTTTAACCAAACTGGACTGGAAATTTGCAAATGATGTTGTTACAAGTAGAACTAATGGACTTTATATGGATAAACCTTTAATGATAGAGTAAAGGTTGTGTACAATTTGTTTTGGAGATATTGATTCTAACCTTTAATAATGGACCTTGCTGTTATGCTCTGCCATTAGGATACAAAATGTCTTGGTTTGCTGACTTGGCTGGGAAGGCTGAGGACTTCTTAAACAAAGTGGACCAGGGAGCTGCCAGTGCTCTGACCAAAAACCAGGAAAGGACATCCTCCTTTACGTCATCCTACGAAGGAGAAGCAACTGTCAAACCTGAGTACAACACTGCAGGGTACAAGAACAATGCACCTGTGACACATCATGCCTACACATCCTCGGATGATGCACCAAGCTTCATCTCTACAGCAGCTGGCAACATCAAGAGATCCAATGCAACCCTGCTGGCTGGGACTGCTAGTATCCCCCCTGGCTCTGGCAGCAGTGCCCAAAACTCTGCCAAAACCTCGTCTGGTTTTGTGAGGCCCAGAAAGAGTGAGCAGCATGTGGACGACGACATGCTTTTTGACTTTCTAAACAGCTCGGACCCTCCAGCCAGCAACAGGAGGGATTCTCGAAAAGACCTTGTCAAAGTGGCAGCTCCTGTTACAGAGGCCCAAAACCCAACACCTCCACCTTCCTCCACCCCCCACACCGCCCCCCATACCATCCCCTCAGCTCCGTCAACGCCTCCTTCAACCCGGGGTGTTTCCAGAGCATCAAGCATGAGCTCACTGTCTGCTCACAGCATCAAAACATCAGAGGAGAGCTCTGCGAAAGAGCAAAGCCCCGGTATGTTTAATAAGGCCATAATATTACAGGTGTCATGTTTTCTGTCAGAGTGTGAAAAGGCTAAACAGTCTAAGTTAATTGTCTGTTTATCTGTTTTTACTGCCACTTTACTGTAAGATCAATGTCAATAGACTACATTTTGATAAGATGACTACATCTGGTATTACTAATGTTTTATTACTGCTGTTTATTACCTGTAGACTGCTGTAGTAGTCAGCTAAATTGCCCCAAAGAAAGACGTTTTTCTGCCTTATTTACTTAAATTGTATGTCAACATTATTTTCATTCGTTTAGATCTGATTTCCATTTCTTTTTCCTCTTTCTTAACCCCCATTTTACCACCATAGACACACCTGAGAGTTCAGACTCAGGCTTGGCTGTTCCTCAGGAGTCCAGCAGGCAGGAGCCTTCTCCTTCTCCTCATCCTCCTCATCCTCCTCCCACAGAGGAGCCACAGAGTCAGATCATGTCCAGTCTGCGTCTGGAGAATCAGCTGCTGCGCAGTGAAGTGGCTTCCCTCAACCAGGAGATGGCTTCAATCATCCAGAGAGCAAAAGACTTACAGGATGGTAAGAAATGTGACAAGACAAGAACACAGACGGCCTACATTTCTGCTCCTGTCCCTCTGTACTGATCAGATGTTTTTCTATTCATGAAGAGTTGAACCAGACGCGTCTACGTGCAGACAAATGGAACTCAGAACAGTCTCACACTGACCGGATGTTACGGGAACTTCGGTCACAGGTTGACGACCTGACAGAAGCCCTCTCTGCCAAAGATGGTCAACTTGCAGTGCTGAAAATCCGACTGGATGAAGCTGATCAGATGCTGAAGTCCCGCAGTGCTGCGTTAGATGAGGCGCAGAAGGAGAAGCAAAGGTGACACTTCTGCCATCACATCCTGAAGTAGAGATCAGATTCAGCTGTTTGTGAATTGGCTCACATATTATTTTCCTTGTTGGGTTTTTAGAATTATGCAAGACCACACAGAAGGGAGCAACATGCATTCCCAAGCTCTTGAAACGTTACAGGAGAGGCTGCGAGAGGCAGAGATAGGACTGAGGAGAGAACAGGACAGTTACAGGCAGATGCAGGTGCACATACATTTCATTTCTCTTTATCTGTGACAGCTGAGTCAAGACTGAACACATGGAAATGATCAGACCTCTTAATTCTCTGTCCTCTGTTCAGGGTGAGTATGCCGGCCGCCTGTCCAAAGTGGAGGCTGAGAGGCAGACGCTTGCAGAAACGGTGGCTGCAGTAGAGCGGCGAGGTGGAGAGGAGAAGCTCAGGGTCGACGACCTCCAACAGCAACTGAAAAGTGCCAAAGCTGCAGCTGAGACCGCCAAACAGGAGTTACAAGACTACAAGCACAAAGCGTCACGCATCCTCCAAGTAAGAAAGACTTGCTGTCTTTTTCATCTGTGGTTTGATTCCTCTGGCATTATTTTTATTAGGCTTCTTTTGACAAATCTAACCTGTGTTGATCATGTCTGACATGGTTCTCTAGTCCAAAGAAAAGTTGATCAGCAGTCTGAAGGAGGGATCTGGTCTGGACACTCTGGACGGCAGCGGCGCCATGGCTATGGAGCTGGAGGATCTGCGTCATGAGAAGGAAATGCAGAGGGAGGAGATCCAAAAACTACAGGGGCAAGTGCACACACTTCGGACAGAAATACAGGTGAGACCCTGTAAATGACAGGAAGTAGAAAGTGTGGACAGAGGGAATTTAAATTTAAAGTAATCCCATATTGCATGTGGGAATCATCTTTGTTGACGGCTCAAGTGGGAGGTTTGTAAATGCATCTGTCTGCACGCTGTTTGCCTTCTACAATAAAAATGTTAATGTTGTCTGTCAAAATTAAAGGTTACTGTGCAACTGAGATGTTGTTGATTCATCAGATCAACTTGTTCAAAATGTAAAATGTATTAATTTCTCCTTCAGGATTTGGAGAATCAGGCCCTGGCAGAAGCAGAGACATGGCGGGAGCAGCAGGTGCAGTTCGAGGAGCAGCAGGCGTTAATGAATCGAGCTAAGCAGGAGGTGGAGGCTGAGTTGGAGCGCTACAAACAGGTTAGGGAGAGTGATGATTTCTTAATATGACAGCCACAGAAAGTCACATGAAGTTTGTCATCCTGAACTAATTTTTGCTAAAACTACAGTATTAATAATAATTTAATAATTTTCACATTCTGATCAAACTTTGAGCTTATTTTGAATGTTTTTGTTTTCTTTTTAAATCGTAGGAGCTGCAGTACTTAGAGGAAGAGCAACATCGAGCCAAAACCACCCTGCAGAGCAGAATCAAGGACCGAGAAGATGAAATCCAAAAACTCAGGAACCAGGTCCGTCTCTTTGTAAACATACAGAGCATGTGATCCATGACTCCTTGTCTTAGTCAGGGCATGACCAACATCTGCTTTATGATAGACAGGAAGTAATTATTGCAATTTGACGAACAGTGTTGATGATACTCTCTTCCAGTTGACCAACAAGACTATAAGCAACAGCCAAACAGAGCTGGAGAATCGTCTCCACCAGCTGACAGAGACGCTGATCCAGAAGCAGACGATGCTGGAGGCTCTCGGCACGGAAAAAAGCTCCCTGGTCTTCCAGCTGGAGCGTCTGGAGCAGCAGCTGAAGAACGCTCAGGGAGGACAGAGTGGAGGGCAGGCCATCAACATGAGCGGCCTGGAGGGACCAGGTAGGAGAGGTTTAGATCACCATCAAAGTGAATTTCAACACAATATAATTTAATTAAAATGATAAAAATGTATCAGTGCTGTTAATATTTACCTGAAATTTGAATTTTTTTATTTTTATGTGGCTCGAGTCAACAGGAGAGAGATGGTTTAAGTATTTGAAACTTAACTTGAGGAATTTATTTGATACTCTTGATTCTTTGGAACTTAGTGTTGAAATCTGTCTTTTGTAGAAGTTTTCTGTACCACAGTTACTTTTTACTTCCTGTTCTGCTCAGTATAGATGCCAGAGTGATTAAATAAACCAAAGCTTTCATTTAAACTGGACATATTTTTTTGTATTGTCATTCATCTGTGTTGTTCTTCTTCAGATAACAGTAATCTGATTTCTTTCTGAGCCCACTGGTAACTGCTTTACTCACCAGCCTTTTTTCTGTGTGCTGTGTTTAAGGAGCCAGACAAAGAAACACACCGATCCTGTTCAGTGATCAGGACGCTCCAGGGGTGTACGGCAAAGTACGCAAAGCAGCCAGCACCATCGACCGTTTCAGGTAACATGTCACAGAAGTGTTTTCTTCACCCTTACTGTATGAAAATTACAGTCTTTCCTGTGTGAGATATAAGCCACTGTAATAAACGAGAGATGTCTTCATTTCAGCATCAGACTGGGTATCTTCCTGAGGCGTTACCCTATGGCCAGAGTTTTTGTTATTTTGTACATGGTGAGTATTTGTAAAATGCCACTTTTTTCATATTGATTAATGCTACTTACTTGAAGAAATGAGCAACATTTTACCGTGTTTTTACAGGCGGTACTGCACTTGTGGGTGATGATTGTTCTCCTGACCTATACGCCAGAAATGCACCACGGTCATCCTGATGGAAGATAGAAGGCTTGAATTTTACCGTTGGATGTCTGAGATATTTGTTGTATGGCCTTCAATGTAAGGATGGTAAAAGCTGCTAGAATGCGGGCTCTGGGTTCTGGCTCTCCCTGTTTGCACAGATATGCTATAAATTAAAGAAATTTCCTTTGATTTATTGTTTATTGTTTCCAACTGAAGAATGATAACTGAAAATGGCATTGGGTTTTATTTTAAACAGATTGATATATTGTGGTGTTGGTCTGCTGAAAGGACATTAAACCAAGCCTGATATCACATCTGTTCATTTCATCATCGGCTTTCAGGTCTCTGTTCTCTTAAGAGATTGTATTTAACACTATGTAAAAAAGAATCTTTTAATAAATGAGTTAGAAGAAACCGCACTGCCTGTGTATTTTGTATAAATTTTTTTGGGCCAAGGGACTTAAAGGGGAACTTTAATAGTTTTATGAAGTCAGTTTATTGCTTTATTATTGTTGTATTCTGGATTATATTTGTGTCAAGATGTCTCTAATCTGTCTCTTACTATTCAGAACTTAAGACACTTAAGACAAAAAGATATTTGTCAGCCATAAATATAAAGAAAGATTTACACATGAGAAGAAATGTACACACTTCAAACCTAACAGTGGATATCTTTGCTAAATCTTTAATTACATATAACCTTTAACCAAAAATGTAAGATTTGCACATTTTATCAGCTTCCTGATCTTAAAGGATAAAAAAGAGAAAGAAAAAAACAAACAGCATGCTAGCATTGTAAAGAAACAAAGTACAACATAAATACCTTGAATAAAGCAGATATTGTAAAAAAAGAACTTTATATATGCTCCATTTTAATAAAAAAGTACTCGTTTTTTTAATAAGTTTTCAGATTCTAGCTGTTAATGTAACATGTAAATGTCAATATTACTTCTATAGATTACTCATATGTTGTAATCTACGTTAAACGTAAACTTTATTTTATGAGGATACAAACAAACTAATTTATTTTAACATTTCTTCAGCGGTAGACACTAAACTACGGCTGACCGTCAGTCGTAGTTCTCTTGCTCTTGAACGCACCTTGAATTTGTTGGTCCTCCAGAATCCCACAATGCACCGCTTCCGTTCTCCGTGTCCACGTCAAACCTGACAGCCATCGCTGCAGCTGATAATGGCCACAGTTGAGGTGGCACTTTCTGGGCGCTGTGTTGTTTAGACCGGCTGCAAACAGCTGAAAACACCTCTTATGTTTACCGGGAACGACACGGACCTCACCGGAAGGCCGTAATTAACGGAATTAGCTGTTTGGCTCGGATTTTAGCGTCGCTTAGCTCGCTTGTCTGGACAAATTCCTTCGGGCAAACGGTCAGCTGTTAGCCGGGATCTGTGCTAAATGAGCGTCTGTCAGCCTGAAAAGCGACTTTGTTTCGGGAGATTCAAGTGGATTTTGAAGTTAACAGCGTCTCTGTGGTAAATAGTTTACATTTTAGCTTAATGTCCAAGTTGGCTGTATCACCACCGGAGTCAAAGCTAAGCTAGCCCCCCTTTACCTCCTCAGTCCAGCTCGGCCCTGCTTTGTTTTTGTTTGGTCTGCACCCCACCTGAAAGATGTCATCGTGGCTGGGAGGACTCGGCTCCGGCCTCGGCCAGTCTCTGGGCCAGGTCGGCGGGAGTCTGTCCTCTTTCACCGGACAGATATCAAACTTTACCAAAGACATGTTACTGGAAGGAGTGGAGGAAGTAGGAGGTACGTTTGTTTTCTCTTTGTTTTGTTTTTTTATCTATTTGGTTGACACATCGTGTACACGTGTTTCAGAGAGAATACTCCTGTTGTATATAGTATTGATATTTCTTTTTAGTTATAACAATGTGCAATATCTGGTGGAAAGTCCCAATAATACCATCAACTGATGGTGCCTTCACGTTTTCGGGTGTTGGTCACTTTATAAAAACATGATTTTCAGCAAGATCATAAAGATAACACGGCTGTATTGGGACCTCACAACAGTTTGAGAAGTGAAATATTGTTTGTCAAAATCTGTATGAAACTATAAAAAGTGGAAGAACATTGCTAACATCTGTGTAAAGGATCTAGTGGCTGGAAAAATACCAAAAAGGTTTTTCCGACCTGCTGTAAGTTGTGTTAAAGTGCTGAAAAATCCCAAGACATTTACGTATTTTGGTTGTTTGACATTTTCAGTGTAGCTACTAATAAGTAGTTTGGTCTTAAGGAACACTGTAAAGCAGAAAAAAGCCTGTTATTCTGAGCGTCTAAATGGTGTTTTGAAGTAAACAGTGAGAAAGAAACATAAGAAAAACACTCAGTTACCTGCAAACAGGTATTAAGTACAACAATATAACAATCCTACAATACAATGGACTCATAAGGTTTTAATGATCAGTTTTTGTAAAAAATCGTTTCAGATAAGTGTTGATTCATTCTGACAGGTGTTTTAATGTTTTTGTACATTTTAATCATATCAAAGTATGTAGACTAAACACCTTTCAGTGTAACATAATGCAGATCAACAGCTCCATAAAGTGTTTACACCTCTCTGAAACAGTTTCTACAAAAGCTGAACATTATTTGACGCTTTGGGCGTGTTTATGCAGTGTTTGTCATGTTATGGGTGCCTAAACAGAGTTATAATGAGTCATTGTCCATTTATAATGAGTTCTAGGTGATTTAAGCAGAAATAAGTCACACACTTTTCTCAGTTATGGAGTAATTTAATGATGTTGTTTTTTACATGAGCCATTCACAGATGTGTGACTGACAGTGCACATGTCATAGTGTAAGAAAAATGTGACAGCAGCAGAGAACACACTTTACGTCACGTAATGCACACAGCTGCTTTGTCTGCCTGCTTTTTTGGAGACATTCATGTTGTCATGTGGATTAGTGGATACATGTCAACACTCACAACACTGAGAACTCCCTTCTCTATTTTCGTCTGGTTCACACTGAGTGAAAGCTTAATTCCTTGTATGACAAGAATGCTTGTTTAAGTTTTGCACTCAAACTGTTTAAATAGCAATAAACTAGAAAATATCTGTAAATCCCTTAAGTATTTTTTAATGTGCCATCAGATTTGAATGTCTTCATCTCTCTGAGTATTTTGTCTTTTTAAGGCACGCAGCTATTAGAGTCTTGAGACTGGCAGGGTGACTTACAGTGTAATGTTTAATTTACAGTTCATGTTGCCTCGAGACACTCTTTTTTTTTTTCCATTCCACCACTACACGCTCCAGTATTAGTCTTCAATGCACAGTGCAGATGTGTAAATAGCTTGGCAGGCTGGATGTTTGCAGCTAGCTTTGCTTTGTGTCTTCTGGTTAACTGAGCACACAGGATTATACAGAACTGTCTGTCAAACCCAGAGGAGAGTCCTGCTAAACTTCCACATTTCTTGCTTCCAAGTCCGACTAACTTTTCCCGTCAGAGCAGGTTAAAGCAGCAGAGAATGAACTTGGTAAACAAATGAAAGACTTGATACATGGGTCAGATGTGTTTAGGTGCTTTTAAACGATGCACAGGAACAAAAGCTGCTCCACTTCGAAGTGGCTTTATTGTTCTTCCTCCCCGATTATCTGTATCTGATTCTGTTTCCTGTCGTCCTCCTTATGCATGTGCAGCCAACTGTGTTGATCGCATCTGAAGTCTTTGTTTCGATAGGCAGCTGTAAATGTTTTATACATGAGTGAATATACAAGTAAAAGCATATTCATTCATAACATTTCCATCTAAAGTTAAAGTTTAAAATAAAAGTTATTAGGGTTTAAGATCTTAAGCAAACATTCTCAGCTGATGCAGCCTGTCTGTGTCAGATGGATACAGATTACAGGCTTCATTGTTATGTTTCTTTTTTCTCTGATGATTAAATTAAAAAACCAAAGACAGTAAAGTGATATCCCCTTTAAAATGTCAGTGTCTGCCTCTAAATTCAACAATACAGTTACTAACTGTTTATCTTGGATTGTTATTATCACCAGGCTTTGACTTCAGTCTGGGCTCATGAGTATTTTTTTTAAGTCAGAATGTAATAAATCTGGTGCTTCTATCGAAACACTCCATCTTATTTGCCTAATTAAATCTAAAAGTATCCATCCATCTTGCGGCCACCAGTCTGAAGCAAACAGACGACGGGTGATAAAGCATTGATTCAAAAAGAACTTTGGCCACAGATCTCCAACTCACAGCTCGAGTCTGAAACCAGAAGTATTAATTCTTATCACCGAGCGGGGAGGACGGCTGTGAAGCAGCGCATGCCAGGCCTCAATCCATCTTTAATGTCTTCCTCTTTTAAAAAGAGGATATTAACTGGAAATAGATTAGCCTGCAGGCTTCAGTTAAGTTCATGTAGTGATGAATGTTACATGCCAGCCGAGCTCCGTCCAGCTGCTGAGATCACATCGCAAGATCTCCAGAAATGTTGGCCTGCTCGGCCGTGCGTGTTTGTTTGTCATGTGAGATGGGTTAAGCAGATAAATGTGCAAGTATGTACCTTAGACAGAGAAGGGAATAGGAGTCACAAGTTGGCGTCTCTTGAATGTGCTGTGTGGCATGTCAGATGTGCTTTAAGAGCTTTCCTCAGTTTGAAATAAATGCCAACAGAAAGCTAAATAAAAGGAAACATTAAGCTACTACAGTTGATTATTCTTATGTTTTAATCCAGTTGCCTGTTTTCACACTGACTTGTGGAGAATTGTGACTCTTGCTTATCTTGATATGTTCGATGCTATTTTTGCCATGTGACTGCAGATGCTGCCACAGAACTGCAGGTGTCCAATTCCAGGTTGGCTGAACTCGAGGCTGCGTTTGCCACCCAGAAATCTGAGGTGAGACTCTCTGTTCACGCACTTAAGTCGAGGGGTAAAGCTTCACGCCTTCTCTCGCCTTTTCTTACTTTTTGGTTTATGAAAAGCAGGAAAAACACAGCTGTTATTATTAACGTTGCAGTGGATTTGTTCAATTGACGAATCCCTGTAAAACCAGCATGCACTTTAACGGGGTTGTGAAACTGAGATGCTAAAATGAAACAGTGAGAAAAAGCCAACACACCTCAGCCTCAAGGCTTGTATGGTCAGGATCTCAAGTGGTTTCTGTGTGGCTTTGGGAGGAGTAGTTCCAGGGGAAAAAAGCTAATGATATCAGTGCTATGAAATCCTGTTGTTAAGTAAACAAGGAGAACGCCAAACAAACTTAACTTAATTTTTTTTTTTCCCTTCCTTCTCTCTCTTTCTTGCAGTATGACAGGTTAAGGAAGCTCAATGCAGAACTGGAGGAGAAGCTGGAGGCATCAGAGATCCAGATTAAAGGACAGTCTGTAGAGTACAGGACCCTCCTGCAGCAGAAAGATGTGTGTACATGTGGCTTTATTTATAAAGCAGTTAGATGATACCGAGAGTGAAGATATGAACTCTCTTAGCTTGTGTGATCATATCCCTGTAACCTACATACAGATAACTAAACACCTGTGTACAATTTTTTTTACTAAATTAGAAAATGTCATCTGCTGTAACTCTAAATTGTGATATTGAATATAAACATGTAGTATAAAGGTAGCAGAAAGCAAGTTTTAACCATCTAGTGTTGTAGGCTACTCTATTAAAAATGTATATTGTGTATGTATGTATGCATATGGAGGTTTTAGGCTGCCAATATTAAAATGACATGATGTTATTAAATTGATGACCAACTTGATATATAAAAAGATGAGAAAACAAAGGTTTTTAATCTATATTTTGTCAGACTATCTTGAATTTTGTGTTGTCAAACTAACAACAGCCCATTTTCACTTTTGGTTCTGTAATATTTTCAGGTTAATTGCCGTCAAAACAGAATTTAATGTGATGTTCAAGCTTGTGGCGTAAAAGGTTCCTAATGTTGATCCGTATCTTCTCAGGTGGAGATCAGTCACCTGAAAGCTCGGCAAAACGGACTGAAGGAAGAAATCCAGAGGCTGCAGCAGTCGTCTCAGTCGGCCTCCGTTGGTCCCGCCCTGCTGCCCATCACCACTACGTCTTCAACCACTACCTCCTCATCTGCCTCCTCCTTCCTGCCACGACCTTCGGGGTCCCATCAGGGTTTCCACGGCGACGAAATGGACCTCAGTGACGTCATCTGGTCGCAGCAGGAGATCAACCGGCTGTCGACAGAAGTCATGCGTCTGGAGGCAGAAGTGGCTCACTGGAGGAGGATGTCTCAGGTGATGATGACGGATAATCTGATTAACAACAAAACAGCCTTGTTGTTTTTTCAACAAAAATTAAAAATAACTTATCTGATCAAACTTTTATTATTTATTTATTCCAGACATCCTCAGCGGCTGGGTCTGGAAACGGCGATCAGGGTGAGATTCTCAAACTTCAGCGAACAATAAAGGTAAATTTTATTGATATTAACTAAATCCCAAATCTGCTGTAATTAATGTATTGATAACGACACTGGATTGAATGAGATTGTGCATGTGCATAGGCTTGCTAATATTCCCCAATCTGAAGTTCTTCTTAGCTGTGTGGAGGTTTATGTGTAAATTAACAACTGTTTGCGAAGTAGAATATTTTAGCGTTGTGTTTGCAGTTTGTTTTTGCTGCCCTCGTGTGGCCAGAATGTCATTTATCACCACACCTCGTTGTCGCTTTGGCACAGGATCTGCGAGAGGAGATGAGTCGCGAGGTGGACGAACACCAGCACGAACTGGCTGCTCTGCAGGACGCCCAGCGGCAAAAGATGGCCGACATCACGCGGCGACACAGAGACGAGTTAGCCGAGTACGAAGAGAGGATAGAGGAGCTGGAGGAGCAGATCCAGAGCGGTCAGTCTCACTTAGGCACTGTAACTTTGAAATAAAAAAAAAAAAACTTGGAGCAAGAGTCAGAATTAAGAGCTTTAACAGAGAAACTCATGGCTTTAATGCCAAAACTGTGTGTTTCATTCCAGCGTCGAAACCAAAATCATGAGAAAAATGTTATTGCAAATCACGTTTGCTCGAAGTAATACTGTAATTATGACATTCCTTCCAGCCAGTGTTTCTACTCAGGCTCAAAATAAACTCCTTTTTCATAAATCTTGTCTCCAGGTGGAGGTCAAGCCGCTTCCCCGTCAGACGCCTCCAGACTGACCGAACTCCAGAAAACCATCAGCTCCCTTCAGGAAGCCGCGGATCAGAGTGAGAAGCAGCTGGCCGAGCTCTCTGCCAGGCTGGAGGAGGCGCAGAGGAGGGAGGCCTCGCTGCAGCTGGAGAAAGAGGAGGCCCAGGAAGAAAACGCCGGGCTGCTGCAGAACTACACCC
This sequence comes from Acanthurus leucopareius, assembly GCA_029814765.1. NCBI lineage: Eukaryota > Metazoa > Chordata > Actinopteri > Acanthuriformes > Acanthuridae > Acanthurus > Acanthurus leucopareius. The sequence continues at coordinate 6,094,436 of JAQMCX010000015.1, forward strand.
GACTGCAGGCCTCCGTCACTGAGCTTCAGACACGAGTGCAGGAGCAGGAGGGGAAAGCTCTGCAGAAAGCTCAGCTAGACCACGAGATCCAGGTGCTGACGGATAAACTTGCAGGTAAACGGACACTTATTTAATTAATGCGGAATAAAACTACTGATACTGTTGTTCCTTATCTGCTTAATTAATGATGTAACCTCAACAAAAGTGCAAAGAGACTCCTCACTGTAAGCTATAAGTTGTTTTCCATCATAATTAATCTGCCAATTATCTAAAATTTCTACTTTCCAGCTTCAGAGAAAGAAATAGAGAGGCTAAACAGGCTGGCTGAGGTGAGTTTACATCCTGTTTGATGTTTATTAATTATGTATTAATAGGTTTTTATTATTTACCCTCCTTCTTTAATGACACATCTGACTTTCGATAATCAGGCAGAACCAAAGGAAGAAGTCGAACATGCAGACATCTTAGAGCTGAACACTATCATCGGCACATTGAGGGAAGAAAATGAAGTCCTGCAGCAAGAAAAGGTTTGTTTATCTGATGGATTAGAAACTGATCAGAAAATAAATAAAAAAACCCAGATGGAGAAGATTTCAAATTTGGAGATCACTTGTCTGTTGGCTCCTTGATGTGATGTTAATGATGGAATATAAAAACTACACAGTCAAGATAACTAAGCTTTACTGTGATATATTTGAAAAAATCCATATCTATAAGTCTAAAACTGGATTTTTTTGTGGTTTTCTTTTAACAGCTCGATCTGGAAGAAAGACTACAGACGGCAGAGGAACACATAGTCGGCGATAATGAAACCAGGTCTGATGAATCAGAGTCTGTGGAGGATCTGAAGGCCGAGCTGCAGAGACGAGAAAAAGCCCTGAGAAACACAGAGGAGGAACGGGACACGCTGATGTCCGAGCTGGAGGAACTAGACCGGCAAAACCAGGAAGCAACACAGGTCTGACTCACCGTGAAGGCCGGCTCTCACTCTGTTGTTACTGATGTTATAAACTTTAGCATGTGATCTCATGCATTGTGTTAAAATGAAACTCTGAACTTCTTGCTGCCAAAGTTTTACATCTTCAGGGTTTTTAAAGGCATCACGCTCAGGAAAAATGATCAAAACTTTCAAATAAAGCTAAAATATGGAAAAGTAGGATGTTTTAGATGAAATATATCTAGAAAACCTGCACAACGAAACACAACAGGAACGATTTAAACACTTTATTGACTTTTATTTTGGGTTTTGTGTCTGTATCTTCTGTCTCCAGCACATGATCACAGTGAAGGAGCAGCTCTCCGGGCAGCTGAAGGAGGCAGAGGCAGAAGTGAGAAGCCTGACTGCGGAGCTGAACTCCACCAAAGACAAGAACGAGGCACTTAAGAAAGAGCTGGAGACCCAAAAAGAGAAGACGAGCCAGAGCGCTTTCACCCTCAACGATCTGCACATGAGCAAGCAGCAGCTGGAAGGTTCAGTGAAGGAGCTGAGGGACAAACTGGGAAATGCACAGGAGCAGAACCGAGAAGCACGAAGAGCAATCACAGAGCTGAAGAAGACTTTGCAGGAGAGAGAGGAGCAACTGTCTAAAGCCAAGGTGGAGCTAAACCAGACAGGAGATAAAGGAAGTGAGGTAGGTGGAACTATGGAGAAGCTGGCAGAGAAGGAGAAGGAGCTGTCGGACCTCAGGAGAGAAACGGATGAGATGAGGAGCCGTCAGGAGAAGGCGATGTCTGAGGACTACGAGTTGAAGATGGAGAACAAAAAGCTGAAGGCGGAGAGTGAGCACGCTCTCGGTAAAGTCGAAGAACTGACGAAGCAGATGAAGGAAAGCCAGACAGCTCTGAGCAGGACGGTCAGGGAGAAGGACACTCGTATCGAAGCTCTGAAGCTGGAGAAGAGTCAGCTGGAGAACGAGCTGAGGCAGGCTGAAGGCAAACTGTCAGAGCAGGGAAAACAGTACCAGCAGACCATCGAGGACTTGAATCGAGCTCGCTCCATGGACGCCTCCGCCTTACAGATGGAGCACGAGAGGGCCATCAAACTGAACCAGGAGAAAGACATGGAGATCGCTCAGCTGAAAAGGGACGTGGAGCAGCTGGCGTCCGACCACAGAGACACCAATGAGATGCTCTCCATCACCGTCGCCGGGCAGAAGCAGCTGACAGATCTACTGCAGGAGAAAGACGCCTTCATGGAGACGTTGAAGCAAAACGCCGCCGACCTGCAGACGGAGATGGAGAACAGCATATCTGTCGTTACGAAGGAAGGAGAAGCTCTCAAGCAGGCGCTGGAGGAGAAGGACAAACAGCTGGGAGGCATGAAGGAGGAGAACAGCCATTTGAAAGAGGAGATCGACCGGCTCAGGGATCAGCAGAGCAGACCTCAGTCTCTGTCCGAGCCCAAGACCTTAGACATCATCACAGAGCTGGAGACCGAGATCACACAGCTCAAGTCCTCCAGGAGCGGGTTTGAGGAGGAGGTCCAGACCCTGAGGAGAACCTTGGAGGAGCAGCAGGCGTCCCTCCTCCTGTCGCAGCAGACCCTCCAGACTCAGCAGGGTGAGCTCGAGCAGGCTCACGCTCGCCATCAGCAGACCAAACTTAACTACGACCGGCTCATCCACACCAAAGACGAGGAGATATCTCACCTCCAGCAGACTGTAGATCAGCTCAGTGAGAGTCGAGGTCGCGCCGACTCCCCTCCTGTGCAGGGGGAGGTCATCCTGCAGGAGGAGAAGACCCAGACTCTAAATCAGGAGAATGGCAACGAGAAACACGACCTGTCCAAGGTGGAGATCGAAAAACTGGTGAGAGGCATCAAGGAAAAAGAGACCGAGATCAGCCAGCTGAACGAGAAGAACCTGTCGCTGACCAGGCAGCTGGATCAGCTGGTCGTGTCTCGAGACGAGGTGGGCAAACTGTCGCAGATGATCCTGCAAAAGGATCTGGAGATCCAGGCGCTTCATGCCAGAGTGTCCATGGGCGTGGCCGGCGGACACAGCCAGGATGTCATGTTCCTTCAGCAGCAGCTGCAGGCCTACGCTGTGGAGAGGGAGCAGGTCCTGGCCGTGCTCAACGAGAAGACGCGAGAGAACAGCCAGCTTCGCTCCGACTACCACCGTCTCATGGATGTCATGGCCGGGAAAGAGGCGGCTCTGATGAAGCTCCAGCAGGAGAACCAGCGACTGTCCAACATGAGCGATCCCTCAGGGAGCCAAGAGATGTTCAAGGAGACCATCCAGAACTTGTCCCGCATCATCAGGGAGAAGGACATAGAGATCGACGCGTTGACCCAAAAGTGCCAAACCCTGGTGACCGTCCTGCAGACCTCGGGTGGAGAATCCGGTGCAGGCTCCGGAGGCATCAGCAGCAACCAGTTTGAGGAGCTCCTGCAGGAGAGAGACACCCTGAAGCAGCAGGTGAAGAAGATGGAGGAGTGGAAGCAGCAGGTGATCACCACGGTGAAGAACATGCAGCACGAGTCGGCTCAGCTGCAGGAGGAGCTGATCAAGCTGCAGGGGCAGGTCTCCGCCGACAGCGACTGCAGCTCCCAGCTGACGGTGGACTACACCCGCCTGATCCAGAGCTACGAGCAGAAGGAGAAGAGGCTGGGGAGTCTGAGTCAGGAGCTGGCCCAGGTCCAGCAGACCATCACCCAGCTCAGCACCACAAAGGAGGTCCTGCTGGGTAAACTGGACAGCGTGGCGCAGACCCCTGAAGCCGTAGTCGCTCAGTCGAGTGGACCTTCTCTCACAGCTGAAGCTCCAAGCCACCAGACGCCTCCGACAGAAAACAGCGACAAACTGCAAGGAGAGCTCGTGAAACTGCGAAGTCAGTTGGCCGAGAAGGAAAACATGATCAGGATAATTCAAGAGAACAACCAGCGGCTCTCAAACTCGGCGTCCGTGACTGAGATGGAGCACAGGAACCACGCAGAGGAGGTCCGGCAGCTCAGGGAGAGGCTGGACACCCTGCAGAGGGCCGTGAAGGAGAAAGACCTGCTCATCAAAACCAAAGGAGACCAGCTCGTTCAGGTCAGCGAGGCGCTACGCAACCGCGAGAACGACAACGAGGTGCTGAAGCAGGCTGTGACCAACCTGAAAGAGCGAGCTCTCATCCTGGAAATGGACGGGAAGAAGCTGAAGGAGGAGAACGAGCTGGTGGCCGCACGATCACGAGAGAAGGAGTCGGAGTTCAGGGCGCTGCAGGAGACCAACATGCAGGTTTCCCTCCTGCTCCGAGAGAAGGAGTTCGAGCTGAGCGCAGTGAGCGAGAAGGCCGCAACCGTGGAGAAGATGCTCAAAGACAAAGAGCAGGTCAGCTGGAGACTAAGACTTTTAGATATAGTTTCATTTCTCTTGAGACACTTCAGGATGATAACATGTCTTGTGTTTTGATTAATACTCATGTTTCCTGATGAAAATATGTCTCAATCAAAGTCAGTTTTAATGCAAAACATTGTTTTTCTTTCATCCTTTATTCTTCAAACAGTTACATTTTTTATGATTTCCTGTGTTTTTGCAGGGAAAGTCTGGTGAGCTGAATCAACTCCTGAACGAAATGAAGTCCATGCAGGAGAAAGCCGTGGCGTTCCAGCAGGAGAGGGATCAGGTGATGATGGCGCTCAAGCAAAAACAAATGGAGACGACTGCAGTTCAAACTGAGGTAAGACCCCTGATAACACACACACCCACCACCCTTTCACTTAAATCACAAAGGTTTGCTCACTGCTGAGTTTTATGTTCAAGAATTCAATCCAGGTTCTGTCACATCTGCTTGTTTGCTGATAATATGTGTTCATATCTTAGTAAATATTTGGTTTGGTGTTTGGTGTCATAATATGTTACTTATGTCATGTAGGTTCAGTGTAGATGGTTAAACATAATTTATGAAACTGCTTTTAATTCCCTACAGAGAGTTTTTACCTCATCATGTCGTCCAGTCACATTAACATGCTGACATGAACTGTTTTATTTAAAAAGGCTTTAATAGAAATGAAATAAATGTAGATCCATAAATTGATGTGATGTTCCTGTTTCCTTCACAGCTCCAGCACATGAGGGATAAAGAGCAGCGTCTCACCTTGGAGCTGGAGCGGTTGCGTAATCACCTCCTGGAGATCGAAGACTCGTACACGAGGGAAGCTCTCGCTGCAGAGGACCGAGAGACCGAACTGCGCAGGAAGGTGGCGCTGCTGGACCAGAAACTAGCAACGTCGTCGAGTGCTGTGGAGAACGCCAGGTAAGTTACAATCAAAATAATCAGAGTTTTCATCACAGTTAAGATATTGTAAAAGATTTGCATGGCACATTTTATTAAAAAGTTAAGAAATGCTTTGAACGTGTGTCACAATGGCTCGATGCCAAACAAAAAAAAAGGACAGATGCCCTAAAAATAACCATAAAAGTGCATTTCAGCTGCTCTAAGTGCACTCACTCTAAATAAATGTGTCTTGGGTTTTGTTTCATCTCTGTTATTACGAACTAAACCTCCAAAAAATTCCTCCGGTTGACTTCGTGTGAGAAATCCTGTCGATTGAATTCATTCCCATTAACTTCAGAGCTGTTTTTAAGATTTTGCTGCTGGTGTTGAAAGTCGTCCCTCTTCTGGCTCCTGCTCACATTTCTGATTATTTATCCTGAGCTGAGATCGCTGCTCCACTTCCTCATCCTGCTCTGCTCACAGTTTCCAAACATCACCTTGTACAGTGAAGGCTGACGGGCCTCCGCAGTCTGAGTCACTCAGCTGTGAAACCTTCCAGTCTGAGAATCTCTGATACATTAAGTCAGTTTCCAGTTTTTAATACTCAACAGAACTTATTTTTATCTTTTAGCCCCCCCCCCGTTCTGTTTGCTCTCCATGTTTAACATTTACACAAGTATTCAAACAGCTTTTAATCACCTAGCTCTCACTTTCATTTGGAGCAACATGAAGCAGAGTGACTATCAACAGATCTTCCCAAAAAGGAAAAGAAAACAAAAAAGAAGTTTTTTCTTGCAAAATAAATATTAATCTAAATGAGATTGCCCAATAAAAAAAGGTTAATTGACCAGTTAAAGTCATTTCTCCTGTTTTTTTTCTGCCTCCAGCCAGCAGGCCAGCATGCAGGTGGAGTCTCTGCAGGAGCAGCTGAGCATGGTGGTGAAGCAGAGGGACGACGCTCTCGCCCATCTAAGAACCTCCCAGGAGCAGGTCAACCAGTATGCAGTGTCGCTCTCCAACCTGCAGATGGTGCTGGAGCAGTTTCAACAAGGCAAGTCTGCCGCTTCTACATAATTAACCATCACATGTTTAATGCACACATGAAGCCTTCAGTCATCCAGTGTTATCTACTGTTTTGTGGCCTCAGAGAACCTAAAATCAGAGAACCTGGCGTCATTTTCATGGTTAAATCCTAATAAACCTGTTTTAATCACTTTTATCGTCTCTTTGACAACCAGAGGAGAAAGCCATGTACTCAGCAGAGCTCGAGAGGCACAAGAAGGAGAAGGAGGAGTGGAGGAAAAAAGCTGAGAGGCTGGAAGATCAAGCATCTGCTCTGCAGGTAAACCAGCGATCCATTACTGATCAGACAGTCCATTCAGTTCAAACAACATCACCATATGATTCTAAATTCTAGTTCCCACATTTGTCTTGATTAAATCTGTTATGTAAAAGCCATAAACACATTGTTCGGCTCTGTCAGATTAACCTGGATGAGGCGAACGCTGCCCTCGATTCGGCGTCTCGACTCACCGATCAGCTCGATCTGAAGGAGGAGCAGCTGGAGGAGCTGAAAAAACAAGGTGAGCTGCAGCCGAACATCTTCGCCCGCCAACATCTGCTCGTCTCCCCCGAGGGGTTTTTATAACCTGTACGAGAGAATGATTAGAAAATCAGACAAAAGTCTTCATAAACGTCTGCCGCCCGGCTTTTTACGGCAGAATAAATGCATCTCTTCATGAGGCCGCGATAAAAATAAATGTCTTTTTGAGACGTTTTATTTCTGCCACTGCGCCACCTTTCAGTGTTTATTTAAGACGTTATGAGACGTGTTTGTCATCATTTCTTCTCCTGACTCTCTCTGGCTCAGATCCCCCTTTTTCTTCCTCTTTTTCTTTCTCATATTTTCATTTCAGCGTGCACATGTTCTTATCGTAGTCTAAATAACAGAGCCAGAGCAAAATATGTGAAACTCTGATCCCCCACCCCACCCCCACCCCCACCCACCTTCAGCTTATTTTTTGTGACACACTCAGCATATTTCACTCTTATCATCCTCAGATACAGTGTGACCATGACGTCACCGCAAATTCTCAGACTGTTTCTTCTTTTTTTTCTACTCGTCTGGCTGTTGACATTGTTCAGAGCTGATATGAGGTTTTATATTTGCTTTGTGATTCTGTCACGTATAGAAAATGTACGTCGGGGTCTATTAATAGGCGTTTAGCTGTGGGAACGTCGTGGTTCGCAGCCTCAGAAACCAGAGGATAGCGTTCGGCGTGTCTGTGCAACGTCGCCTCGCTTTGTGCGTCTGTGTTGGTACTAAATTTTAGCTGCAGAACAAAGAATCTGATATTCAGGAAAAATAAATAACAGATGATCTTATTAATGTTCAGAAAGTATTTCCAGATTCCTAAAACACTCAGCTCAGCATCTGGATGAGAAAACAGTCGGTTTGCTTCATAAATATAAAAGATTTTAGACCTTTTTGTTTAATGTAGGTAATAAATTTACTGTCCAGGCAGTTGGAGATGACATATCCTTTCTTTTTTTGTAGCATACATACAAAATATTAACACACTATTCAGCATTTTTGGATAAAATATGAGGAAGTTACGCTGACAATCTGGATGAAAAAATGTTTTCTTTGTGTTGCATATTGATAAACATAAAAAATTTGTGCCTCTTTTTCTATAATTAACCCCAGGCTTACCTTATAAAATGTGAAACATGATTTTAAAAGTAAGCTATATTGTTATATTTTCATGAAAAATAAAAAATTGGCTTTTGCTTGTGCTTTACAAAAAGAGCAGGAACATTTCTGACCATATGATCGCTAAATATGCAGCTTGAAATATATGAAAAGTCGTCTTTATTGTGCAGCAGACTGAAGATTTTTTCATACAGGAGGCTAAAAGAGTCTTGAGGAGTCTGAAATACTTTCAGAAGAGCCGTTAGTTTAGTTTAAACAACCATCTTTGTTACTTAAAGATCTCTGTTTTTCCATTTTTCATGATATTAGATGCATTGAATCCAGTGTTAGTTGATGAAAGACAAAAACAGGTGGACGAGAGGGACATGAACATTATTTCAGAAGATTACAAGACATATCTCTTCACTCTGTGTGTGTGTGTGTGTGTGTGTGTGTGTGTGTGTGTGTGTGTGTGTGTGTGTGTGTTACAGTGGATGTGAGACAGGAGATGCTGGAGGAGGCGCAGAGGAAACTGATGAACCTCCTGAACAGCACAGAGGGGAAGATAGACAAGTGAGTTCAGGCCTTTCTGAGTAAAAACTTACATGCTTTTATTCTCGTAAATAAGAATCTGATTCAGGAGCCACATGGTTTTCATTGGAAGTGACTCAGTTTTCTCTCCTGCTGATTAAAAGGATTGTAGAAAGACGCTCTGCGGTATTAAAAATGTGGTAATGCCTCATCTTTTAAAGCGATATGACACTGAAAAAACCACCTCAGAAAGAAAACAACGTCTGGAAAGTTGTTTAGTTTCAATTTCTCGGGTAAAAAGAGGTATTAGGTGTTTTTTTTAGGGATTAAGAAAATGTTTCTGCATCTCAAGTTACATAAAGCTTAAAAAAAAGTGTTATTTAACTCTAAAAATTCATTGACACAAAATTAAAATAGAGCTGTTTGGGTGCACAAAAGTTAAATCTTTAGATTTGTTAAAAGTGTCATTAAATATTCTTGCTGATAACTTTAAAGTTTAAAGTCATAATTCATGCAGCTGTGTAAAAAATGAGACTGAGGCTGTGAATTATCGTCGCGCTGTGTCATTGATATTGTTCTGTTTCCAGAGTCTTGATGCGTAATCTCTTCTTGGGTTACTTCCACACACCTAAAACCAAGCGCTCGGATGTGCTGAGGCTCATGGGAAGTGTGCTGGGGCTGAGCCGAGAGGAGGTGGATAAGGTGAGAGATTCCTTGACTCGCAGTCGCAGCTTTTACTGGAGAATCCACATTTTCACATAAAAGTCCAGAGCCAAGTGACATTTCAGAACGAGATGCTTCACTTCACAGCGTTTTTATTACTCACTCCATGAAAACAGCTCCATTTTTTTTTTTTTTAAACTAAGAAAGTGACAATCATGAGTTGTTTTCAGTTAAAAAACACAACTTCCTCTTTAATTTTTAAAGTGAAAAATATGACGTGAAGTTTTTCAGACTGAGTTTGATTCAAAACAACATTTTACAACAACTGTGGACAAACGCATCAATAACAGTCATGTGGTAGTAAGTCGTAATGTTGGCAGCTTGTGTGAAGGGAAAATGAATGTCTTTTAAATTTTATGGCAGTCCATCCGAAGGTTTTTCACAATAATCCACCAAAACAGAAAGATTTCAGCCTGCTGGTGGCGCTAGAGACAGAGCAAGGGTTTACTGAAATCAGTAAAAATTAATTGTCTGGTCAATATGAATGTCTGAACTAAAGTTAATGGAAATTTATTCGAAAGTTCACTGTTTTTTACTCTGTTCAGGACAGTTTTTCGTCCTGTCTGAGGGAGAATTGCAGTGTTTACATTTGGTCAGAGTGACCTGTGACGGTGACGGTGACCAGCCTTTTCTCCACCTTTTGAAATGTTTAATTAGTTCACGTCCTTGAGAGACAAACTGTCGACCCTGAAACTGGCTGTTCAATGGTGACTTTTAACTCCAGCAGCCCCCGAAAATCCTCTCAGCCCTGAAAAATAAAGCATTTCCATATCCAGATCTCCTGGCAGGAGCCCTGCGGGACTCCATCCAACGATTCCAAAGTACGTTACCCAACACTCTTAAAGGAAAACAGATACAGAATGAGGGGCAAATGCGATTACAACTCCTCAATAGACCCATTTTTATTTTGTTGGAGGTTGCTCCACTGTTTTTTGGTTTTTTTTTCTCTCTTCATGTCTTCCTCATCTCCTGTTAATGCCATTTAAATTTTCCACTCAACTCGTGTTAACGGCAGCCAAGCGCCCACAAAAAAAAACAGCCGACTTTTCAGCATGAGGCCTCTGCGGAGCAGCTAGTATCCCCCTCGTCTGGTGCCGGTTTCAGTCCAAAGCTGTGATCCGTGCGCATGTACGGGTCCATCCGGCCGAATCCTGCCAGGCGAATGATGCCGATGATTAGGGAGTATGAATGACAGCGGATGATAAAGCCACACGTTTCTCGTAGGAGTGTAAGCTGTCAGCAGAGTGCCTGTATATGAGCTTAAACCAGCGAGTTGGTCCAGAAAATAACTTTCCAGAAAGTGGTGGCAAGCAGAAAGGAAACTAAGAGCAATTAAAAAAAATGAAATAATCCAAACGGACTCTTTGGAGAACAGAAGACTGTGCAGGAAAAAGGCCGAATGAAGCCGTGAGACTGTAACGTTTACTGTACGTGCACTAACTTCTTCTGTGTGATTTATCATAACATCATTACATGTCTGTGATGATTTGAAGACTTTATTCCTTCTAAGAATCTCACAGTTTTCTGTCTGCACCTCCTCTGCTCCCCTCTGCAGATGCTGGAGGAGGACGGACGTCACGGCGTCACCGGCTGGGTGTCGAGCTTTCTGGGAAGCAGAGGAGCTCAGAGCGTCCCCAACACCCCCCAGAGACCCACCAGCAGCCAGGGGTTCAACTCGGTAAACGACACCACGTTCGCTTCTTTCAACCTTCAAAAACACACAGTTTATTCTCCTCCTTCACAGATTACTGTACCCTGACAGTAAACTCTTAATCTGCTTTTTGTTGTTGTTGTTGTGCAATGAGCAACAGTTGCATTTCCCAGAACTGTTTGTCGACAATTTATCACAAACAACTGGCGGGTCATCGGCATAACTTCCCTCCAATTACAGAGAAACAAAGCAGTCACTGTGCTGCCGTGCTTTTCCAGCGTAAATATCATCCTCATAAAATAAATAACATGCTCTCACAAAAGGTTCAGGAGCAAAAAATAGCAGCAGGAAGCCCTCACAGGGTCTCTGACTGCATGCATGATCTCTGAGTCTGTGCGACCTCATGATCCCACCCGGCGACATGATGGCCGACGTGTTCGCAGCAGGACACGTCAGCACGACGACTCGTAACACACCTGCTGTGAACGACTTCTCGTCCAATTAGCAAAATAAATTGAATCATCCGCTCCAAAAACGTTAAAACGTCTCTGCTTTTAATCTGCACTTGTTAAAAGTAACATCACATTTGCGGCAGGAGCACTGAAAGTAAAGAAAGTGAAGAAAATGAGAACCTTTCCAAGTAAAAAAGCCCAGATGGAAGAGAGTAAGTTAATCTTGTGCAAGTGGTTTTAAAATCAAACAAGTGTTTCCAGTTTCTGTCCAAACACTGAACATTTCACTTCATAGAAAGAGAATAGAACCATTAATTATTAAAAAGAATATTAAAGAGGCCTAAGAAAAACATTTTAACATGTGCCCTTCAAAATAAAAGTCAGTCATGCTTCCTTGATGATTTAGAGCAACAGCATTCGTATAATGAATTCAAATGTGGCATTTAAAGCCACTTTTGCAGCAGAATTGCTGGTTAGAAACTAATTTTGCTGCACTTTCTTTGAGTAAGACTCTGATTTCTTACCATCATGCTTTTCTGGAGCTTCATTTTTGACTCCTGTGCCAAAACATCTCTGTGAAATATCTGTTGTTGCAGTCCTTCTCGGAGATGTTCGTAAAGTTCCTGGAGATCGAGTCGACCCCTTCCCTCCCGGCGCCAAAGCTTTCGGTCCATGACATCAAACCCCTGAGCGCCCCGCCTCTGAGAAGACCCAGCGGTGCCGCTTCCAGCGCCGCCACAGGTAAACGACCCCTTTGGGAAATGAACGCTGCCGGGATGTTCCTCCGTCTCTCATGAGCCTAATCAATCACATCAGAAGAGGAGGCGTCGTTCTTTCCTCTTAACATTCTCAGACGCATCGAACCTCACTGAACCTCTCTGTCCTCACAGGAGCTGCGGCAGCCAGCAAGCGAGCCGGCGAGTCCAATCCCTTCCTGGCCCCTCGCTCCGCCGCCGTGCCCCTGCTGGCCGGTTCGGGCTCCGGCGGCCCCGGAGGTCACCTGCTGATGAAGCCCATCTCCGACGCCCTGCCCACCTTCACGCCTGTGCCAGTGTCGGCCGAGGCGAGCGCCGGAGCCGTCCTCAAAGACCTTCTAAAGCAGTGATCGGACGCAAACACGAGTGCCACGCAGACGTCTTCATCCAAAATGAGGCTCAAACAGACTGAGATATTCGAGCAGGGCTCTTTTTTTTTATTTCCTGCGATAATAAATGATCAGAGGATTCATGAAAACTTAATATTCCCCTTTTTTTGGGAGGGGATCGAAACTAAATTTTTGTTTTTTTTAAGGCTCAGTTTTAATTACAACTACTTTTCTATGCAAACGATTCTCCCTTTACACATCAGTGAAAGTGATTCCCACTCAACATGTGTGTCATAGGCGTCAACCCACAAGTCAAAAACCGATCCATGAAGCGACTCCACGTGCAGGAAGGACGAAGAACGAGAAAACTTTCAAGTTGTGGGTCTTTCTGACTCAGAGATACACGATAGATTCACGTCACTTTTCCTTTTGATTATGAGCTTCATCTTTCATTCTCATTTTTAATCATCGCACCACAAGTGATTCTTGTAAATCCTCCATGTTCGGTGTGATAAATGTCAGTGAATCATCGTCTCCGATTGCAAAGAATGAAACATGACACTAACAACGACAACATCAACATCGACGCAGAGATGTGACTCCGGTCCAGGACTCGTCTTAAAAACTCTGGCCCCGGTCGCCTGCGTGGAGATTTATGTGGGTTCAGTACATCTGCGAAAACCATAAAGACATTTTTGTCTTGTCCTCTCCAGACGGCCAGACTGTGATATGCAACAAGCGTTGTAATTATGGCTGTAACTGCGGTCTGAGGGCTGATCAGAGGCTCGAGACTGCTCCGACGCTTAAATACAGCACTATTATATAGTTATGTAAATGTAAATGGGTGGCGTTTTTTTTGTTTTTTTGTTTTTTTTTGTTTTCTATTTATGGGCACAGAGAAAGTTTTGGAAGTCAAGTGCCTGCATTTTTGCTAATTAGATAGTTGTATAATCAGGATTGTAAATGGTTAATATAAATATATATATTTACGAAATGTAAAAAAACTGCACATTTAAAATAATAAAATAAAAATAAAACAGGAAAAAGTTTCACCTGACCGGAGCTGGCCGGTGTGCAACTGAGCTGCTCTTCTTTTTTTTTCTTGTATAGACATCAATCAAGAATGTTACAGGTTTTTCCTCCAAGTGTGATTGATCAAAGTGTATAAACTGTAAATCCTGGCTGTAAAGGAATTTTGTTTGGTTTTTTTTTGTTTTAGTTTTTTTTTTTGTTTTGGTAGAGGATGAAATCTGGATCTCAGAGGTGTCAAAAAGGAGTCGGATTACCTTGAACTTGGATGATCTTTAGCTGAGGTTAATACCTGTAATTTAATTGGAATTTTAAATCAAATAAAGGTGCTGCTGACCCTTTACTGCTGTCTCTCTCTCTCTCTCTCTCTCTCTCTCTCTTTTTTTTTTTTCTCTTGTCCATGCGAACCAGATGTGTCTACTACAGCATGGATATCTTGTGTCGGCTGCTCCAGATGTGCAGTGTCATTGATACGTGTGTGTGCGTGTGTAAGTGAGGCGAGGGGTGGGGGGGCTGTTTATTTCTGTGGAAAACAGTCAGTCACTGTGTATGTTTTATGGCTTTTTGAACCCCAGCAGCACAGGAGTAGCAGCTTGTCTGAGGGGAGTACACAGCTGTGGGCCCGCGCGCTCTCTCCCTCTCTCTCTCTCTCTCTGCGCGCGCTCTGACTGAAGGGGGCTGGCTCTCCCCTGATTGAATCCAGCTGTTGTGAAAGTGCTCGGAGGGGGCCCGTCAATTTGCATTGCTAAATAATCTGTCGAGCCGACAGAAGAGGAGCGGGGCAGCAGAAGGCGAACGGTCCATTTTGAAGAGGCATTCCTGCAACACTTGGTCAATGTGCCGAAGCTCCAGCTCGCCCAGACTGCGCTTAATGAAAACCTGGTGTCGGCCTCCGCGGAAAGGCGCATAGTTTTAGGGGTGGGGGGGGCGCGGCGAGGCGAGAGCCCTGCTGGGTTGTGAAGAGGGGATTTGGGGAGAATTTACGGGTCGTCTAAATCTTTCCTTTGAGAGAAACCATAAACCATGCTTTTTGAAATACGTGGCTTCAGGTTTTGCTCCGGTGCGAGGTCAGTAATCCTGATTTTTTTTATTTGTCCGTGAATCTTTCACCTTTGCGTAACTGACTTGGACTTTTATTTGTATGTTTTTTTGCTGTGGTTGTGTTGTGTTTGAATGAATGTGCATGCACTGAGCTCCTGCTCTTCCTTTTAACGCTGCTGTCTTGTGTTCTGTGAGAAGCGGAGCCGCTTCTCTCTGCAGGATGTGGGCAGCGCTGGTATTTATTCTGCTTTGTGTCCAGCCCGGACACGGACAGGTAACACCATCCCTCACTCAGATCATGTTTACAGCGGCTTCATTCATTAAAACCAAAGTCTTTTTCATAGCCTGCAAAGCTTGTTGTGCCATCTGATTTTGGTGGAATCAAGTAAAATCCTGAAATTTGCTGACAGTTCATGCGTTGGGATTGAAAACTAAACTGTTTATAATGTTTGAACTTGACTTACTTGCATCAGGAGTCTTCTAGGAATCATGTTGTATTAACTGTTTATAACTGAGTTGTCAGAAATGACCAAATGTGACATGATTTCTGGTCAAAAGGGCAACAAAGCTCAACCCTCCTCTCGCTCATCTCCCCTCAGACCTGCACAGACGGTTTTTATTACGACCGCAGCTCGAGACAGTGTTTGGGTGAGTGACGTGACCTCTGCTCTCATATTGTGACATGTTGAACCTTGTCTGGTCTTTTAAACTGAAATAAATAAATAAATAAATAAAGAAGTTTCCCAATCTGACCGTGAGAAGTAAACGCATCACGGCCAGCAGATGTGGCTGCAGGAATGGGGCCTTATCAAAGCGCCGCTCTGTGTTCCAGATGTGGATGAGTGCCGCATCCTGCCAGATGCTTGCAGGGGAGACATGCGTTGCGTGAACCAGAACGGGGGCTACCTGTGCATCCCGCGCACCCTCTACAACCAGCCCTACAGACCGGAAACGCGGGTCCCGCTCGAGCCACCTTATTCGGACACATCGGTGGGATTTTCGGACACTTTCCTCCCGAGTCCCCCGAGATCCGTGGAGCCCAGCTACCCCAGGGTGAGGAGCACCGCGCAGTGCATCCTGGGATTTACTCCTGCAGAGGATGGCTCCTGTAACGGTGAGTCAAAGCATCAACACAGTGATGCACAGAGACAAGTATGATGAGCAGCAAATATACATGACGAATCAAAAGTGAAGTGGTTCTTCTGCAGAAAAAAATGTCTCCTGTGACTGATTTTTGATTGTAAATCACATAATCGAGCTGTTAACACTGATGTTAAACATGTCAGCAGCATTTCACTGTTTGTATCCGGAGATGTTGAGATACTTTAACTCTTACAGACCTGAAGGAAATTTGACTTCCATGTATCTCTTAACTTCTTCTAGCAGTCAGCATCAAGTGTCACTCATCATCTGATTCAGGTGAACTTTGAGTTTCAGTTGTGTCAGTTTAAAAGTCTGAATTTTTGCATTTGCTCAGTTTGAAAATGGTTTTATTTAACCCCAGCCATCAGCAAGTTGCTGCTATTTTTTATAGCAACATCCCAGGATAACAAACCATATGTGACACCACTGAAAAGCTGAAGATCTGTCGTTTACGTCACTTTTTAAAGCACGATAATCGAATGAGAGCTTCAAAAGTTATATGACATCAAAAACAATATAAGTTTTTAGCCGTCACAGGATGTTTAGCTCTGTGAGGGTTAACTGCTTCATGCACTGCGGTTCTGGACTCCGAGGGAAAGAAGAAAATTGAAGTTCTGATTGACAAATGAGCTCGACTCCAAGACAGATTTAAAAATGTGAGTGAGACGCCACATCGCTAAAAGTCTGTTGGCTTTAATTTATCAAAAAACTGCAACTTTTCCAAAACTGCTGCTCCTTGTTTTCAGTCATTTTGTTTATACCAGCCAAAAAAAAAAAAAAAAAAAAAGAGCCCGGTTCAGTTATTCACAGTGGGTCAGCATGTACTGCTATTCATCACAGGCCGCGAACGCAGCCAATGAGCCTGAAGTCAGTCAGCTTGTTGTTTCTGCAGCCGCTGTGGTTGCATGGATTGTGATCCCTTAAAAATGAAGTTGTGTCTCCATAAAACCCCCTTTGTCACCAGTTGCATTTGTCGCCAGTTCAAAAATATGAACAGAGTTTCTTCTCGGAATCTTTTATTTTTGTTTTTTAGGGCCTGATGATGCAAAATTACCCCCCAAAAAACTGCAAAGATTAGAAAAAAAGCCAATTTTATATAACAGGAATATTGTTTTTTTTGCTTTGCTACAATGTTTTCAGATCTCAAAACCCCATGAGAGTGATGACGTGACCCATCTGCAGGGTTGCGACCTCTTCTTTTGGGAACTGCTATTAGATGAGGGTCAAGTTTTAATCTGCTGGAGTCGCTTTTTCGACATCGTTCTCGCTGTTTGTCTTGGCTGCTGCGAGAGCACAGTGAGTCTTTTTTTTTAAAAAAAAAGGGTGCGTGCAGCAGAAGGGTTCACGTCAAGTTTTAAGAATCATCGTTGCATAATTACCTATAAAAGATGCAAAAAGGGGAGATGGTGTCCGTCCTCTGCGGCAGCTGTTTGCAGTTTCTCGCTCCTCTGTCAGCTTGAGGGATGTGAATGTTGCGAGAGTCCAGATATCTGCCTCCTGAGATGTTTCTGAGATGGACGAGGTGACAGTGGGAGAGACGATCGAGGCCAGAGATGCAGTGGAAGTCGTTATAGACGGTGGTTCAGCTCCAGGGGGAACGCTCGAGTCCATCAGATCTGCGGGGACAGATGTTGCCTGATGCTCGGTGGCGTCTGTCGCCGCCCGGTCGGACCGGACGGGCCTTTAACTCCTCGCACAGAGGAGTTTTGCTTTCTGATTGATTTTGTAGAATTTCACAATCGCGAAAGATCCCAGCTGTTAGATAAACATGAAGTGTTTATTTTTCCCTCCCAGCTGTTTTGACATAATTACCACATGTGTCCAGCTGTTGGGAATGGGCTCCTTTAAGTTAATTTGGGGCGGGTTTTTTCTTCTGTCATTTCGGATAAATCAGCCGTGACCCCGTAATGAGTGGAAAACGTACACATAGAGAGCACTTTTCTCCGTCCGCAGGGAGTTTTTGGAGTTTAGCTCATGCACAAATACGGACTGTTTCTTCTTTGTAAAGGAAAAAGGGCCGTCAGGGAATCGGCTCACAACCTTGTTTGGGTAAACTACACCACCAAAGTGCCAAAGATGAGGTCATGTGTTGCCAAATCTGTGCCCGAGTACAGGCATGCCTCTGTGGGGGCCAATTCTAACGATCCCTTACAACCCCTTAAAGCTGCTGTGTGTGTGTGTGTGTGTGTGTGTGTGTGTTGTGATGTAATAGGTTGTTGATTGGTGCCGCTACGGGGCAGAAATTACACAGACTGTGACTTCCTGTCTGAACCTGCAACAAACATGGCTTTGTCTCTGCGGTAATGGCAACATGCTCCATCGGTGTCACTAATGGCAGCAGTCTGGGGGAACAATGGGACAAACTGGGCCTCAGGTGTGTTTTCATGCATCTGTGGATCAGTTTCTCTGAGGTCACACAGCACTTCAGATGCATTTAAAGCAGTTTTATGGTGTGTTTTAGTGTTATTCACCTCTTTTCTTGCAGCGGGTTACATAATGAACAAAAAAAAACATATTTATTCTTTCCCATGATTGTATCTAGCCGTGCAGATACACTCCTCACAACCATGTGTGTTAATCAGCTGCTGTAAAAGCCTCCAGGTTCAGAGGTAGAAACTTATCCCCTGCCTGCAAAGATTTGCTCTCATTCATCTGCAGGAGAGTAAGTGAGCTGGGCTCCTGATGTGCAACGATAAGGTCTGACTCAGTTTATCCCAGAGGTGTTTGAATGGGGTTGAGGTCACGTCTCCGCGCAGACCACTCAAGTTCTGCCACACCACTAATTTATTATTGTGAACGGAGCTGAAACAGGAAAGGAAACAGGAAATCTGCTGACTGGAAGCAGGAAACAGAATTAATGTTCAAATAGTCTTTTATTGTTGAGAATTAAGATTTTTGTGAATGGTTTGACATTTATGAATTATGCTGAGCTTTAGAAGAGACTATTAAGTCTGTACAGTAGCCGGTTAGCTAACGTAAAGACTTGAAACGAGAGGAAACAGTTACAAAAATCCCACCAGCATCTCTAAAGCTCAGTATTTAACACGCTGTGCCTTGTTTCCTCACTGCAAACAAAAATGAAAGTGCACAAATTCAAGAGATAGTTGAGCAAAACTTGCCACACAAACTTGCTGTTTCTACTCTGTGTTTTTTTGCATTGATTAAACCAACAAGATTAGCAGGTGTTGACAGATAAGGGCTGTTTGCTGTCTTTATGCTAAGCTACGCTAAGCCTAGCTGGACAGTCTCCTGGCTCCAGCTTCACATCGCACAAACAGATATGAGATTGGTATCAATCATCTCATCAGACTCTTGTCAAGGAAGTTAGAAAAAAGGTGTTTCACCAAAAGCTGAGCAGAATTCACTGAACTTTCGCTGAAATTAAAGAGCCCAAAGGAGAAAAAACTGCAGAAAGTCTGCAGCCGGGGCTGTGCAGCACATGTCTTTCCAAAAACAAAGAAAAAAGATGGACTGAGTGTGTTTGATTTCAGAGCTGCATTCTTCCAAATTAAAACTGTTTACAGAATGCATCGCAGATAACCCAGAATGAGGAGGACACTTTTGAATTTTTCTGATATTATTTTGCAATACTGTTGCGAAATTATGACTTTTTTTTCCACCTTCATCTATTAATTACTTGTCAGATTCAGTTATTTGAAACCTTCTTTAAATAAAAGCATAACTTCTAGTTCATGAGATGATACACTTGTAATTTGGGTGACTTCTTGCTCCTTTAAGTTGAATTTCAGTGAATGTAAGCAGTAGCCACAAGTGCAGTGATATATTGCTCTGGATTATTGCTGTGAAATCCTCCGTCTATGCTGTTTCTCTCCATATCTAATAAGCATGAAATGAAGCGAAAAGCTTGAGCAGACGTTTTTACACGCTGTCATCTGAACCAGCAGCTCAAACAAGCGACATGAGGCCTCCAGCGTTCAGCTCTGCTCTGCAGTTTTACGTTTCAAACTGTGACCGCGCTCCTCGTTTCCTCTCGTAGCTCCAGTTTCAGAGGGTTTTCACGTTTTTACTCAAAGTGAAGGATTACACGCCGCTCTGAGGCTCGAGAAACATTTCCAGCCTCGATGATAGTTGATGTGAAAACAAGACTGTTGTTGACATTTTTCTCATCACTTAGTCCATAAAAAAAATCCCTTCAGATCTCATGCGAGTGGATCCTCCATGTGTTCCAGGCTCAGACGGTGAACACAGCAGGCCTGTTTATCTTTGCATTAAGAGGATCTGACATCAAAAAATCCACCGTGGGATTTTGCTGAATCCGTTCGTGTATGAATTCTGTGTCAAAATCTTTCAGCTCAGTTTTCCAGGTTTTCTTCCCTGAATGTGAGCGACATCCAGGCGTTTTAAATAAATCCCATCCGTCATGTCCTCCGCGAGGCTGATCAGGATTGTCAGCAGCAGCTCGTGAAAGAGTCTATATAAGGAGCTGAAGTCAAACACTGCTGCAGCCTGTGTGTGTGTGTGTGTGTCTGTCTGGTGTGTGTGTGTGTGTATGTTGGAGACCTGCAGTCCACACGGGTGTGGATGAAGACCATCCAGAGAGGTTTTGACTGGTAACTGCGAGCAGGTGCCCAGGCTGTGTAGCTGTTGGCCGGCGGCCGAGCGCTCGGGGCCCCCTACGCCCCCGCGAAGGGCCACCGGTCCAAGTTGGCACAAAGGTCCACGGTCCACACCGACAGACGTTATCGCTTATCACGGCTGCCTGTCCAAACACGGAGCCAGGCCCCCACCCACTTCCCCCCGCTGCTTTTCTAGAGATTGGTGACTTCATGGGCTGAGAACCATAAACAGAGGCTGGAATTTCTGATTTGTCATATCCTCATAAGGAAACGTGGCTATTATGATGTAGTGTGCGAGCCGCTCCCGGGGCGTCGCAGGAATTCAGATCGTAATCTGAGAAATCTTTAATCTTGTGCAAAAACAATCGTAAGCTGATGCTGCATTGAAATCCGAACTGTTGTGTTAAGAGTTTTTCAAACGCAGGGTGGTGAAAGCACGAGTGGTGGAGAAACAGACTTTTGACTTGAACCTGTGAACCAGCAGGGAAACTTCTCATCTGGTGGCTGTGATTTTATTATTTTTAAGTGTGTAAAAGCTGCAGTGAAGTTGCCATCAGTCGACCGTGCAGCTTCTGTGCAGCTTTTATGACGTGCGAAAGAAACATATTTCCAAACAGAACCACACTCCAACACAGAAACAAGAGGGGGTCCACTTAATTAAATGGCTAAGAGGCAACACAGTTCTGAGAGAAAGTTGTAACCCTCAATCTTATCAATGTGAATCTATTAGAGAAATATACTTGAACACTTAACGAAGTATTTCTTTACTTTTTTAAATGACATTCTTTCATTTGCATCAACTTTGAAACTTTAATTTTACCTAAATAACCATGTGCAAAATAATTCTAGACACAATCAATTTATATACATGTAGAGTAAAAATATGGTCCCATGCAGCTGCAACTTTATTTGTCATCCACCTCTCTGTCGTTTTTGATTGTTTAATGTGAAATAACATGGTTTTCCTTTAAGAAGAGCAAAGTACTCTGCCTGTCCATCCATCCATCCGTCTGTATATATCTGGATTATGTTCTCCATTTGGAAAAACTAACTCCTCTTTTCTGCTTTCTTGCAGACATTGATGAATGTGAGACAAACTCTCATCACTGTAACCCCACCCAGGTCTGCATCAACACGGCAGGTGGCTACACCTGCTCCTGCACTGAAGGATACTGGCTCATTGGTGGACAGTGTCAGGGTGAGCCAACGATTGCACACCAGTAAACCGTGAACGACTGATTTAGCATATTTTAGCCGATAAACGTCATATTGCATGAACTTTACATTAGTGCTGAAAGATTTTAAAAGCATTTCAGTTTGTTCAGTGAGAAGCTGTGAAAATAAAAGATGCAAAACTTCAAAGAAAGTGAATCCATCATAGTAAATGTTGTTGTACATCAGTGCAGTTACTAACAGAAACTGCTATACACTTTCTTGATTGAGGTGCGTTTAAGGAAGCTCTGACATTTTAAAGTCAGCTTTTGTTGCTAAAAGAAACTGTATTCAAACGTTATGTTGTGTGGAAAAAAGTCTGGAAGGCATTAAGATTAAAAATTATGAACAGAATAATATGAATTCAACTGACTCTCATGATGTGATGTTTTCAATAAAATCGCCAACGAGAGAGATTTATCAAGAGAAATTCTTCAATTCGATGGTTTTTCTTCTGTCAAGCAAATTTCTGGTTTTTGCAGACTGACTTTTCAGTGCAGTTATAAATCTAATGGCAGCCTTCAAAGTAGAAAATTGATGTGGCAGTAAAAAAATATTACTTATGATTTAAAGTTAAAGGACTAAACCACCAAAATGGTCCTTTGTACTTCGAACAAAAGAGACCAAGTTAGATTTTACTTTTGCTGGATAATGTAGAAAAGAAAATGCAGCTTTCTGGCTTTACATAATGTCAGTACAGACCCTGACAGCTGGAGCTCTCCTCCAGCAGAACAGCGCCCTCTTCATGTTAGGTGCAGTACAGCAGCTCAGCAAAGTTCTTTCCAAATCATAGAAGTAAACTGTAAAGACAATAAAGTGATATTTAGTAACTATAACATCATAGACTAATTATTTTTATTTATATTCCAGTGAAAAGACCTACAGTGTGTTTGTGTTGTGGTTCATAACCAGTTTGTTTCTCTCTTTTTCAACCAGATATTGATGAATGTCGCTATGGTTACTGCCAACAGCTGTGTGCCAACGTCCCCGGCTCTTATTCCTGCTCCTGTAACCCTGGTTTCATCCTCGACCCGGAAGGCAGGACCTGTCAAGGTGCACACACACACACACACACACACACACACAGATTAACACACACAGTTAAACACACATGCATCCCTCCACAGCTGCAACATTTTAAACACATGTCCACCGCTGTCTCCTCCAGATGTGGATGAGTGTGAAGATGAACCCTGCAGTCACGGCTGCCTCAACACCTACGGCTCCTTCATGTGCAACTGTGACGAGGGATTCGAATTGGCGGCCGACGGTACTACCTGCATCGGTGAGACGAGCTGGTTTTGTGTTGTAACCCTAATCAGTATGTAATTTAGCTTTTTGTTTTAACAGGGAGCCACATTTCTATGTTAAAACGGTCATTTTTATGACTTTTGGAGCGTAAAACGTAGCCTGTCTTTAGAGCATTTTTGATTTCAACCAATAAATGAGACAAACCTAAAATTAATTTAATAGCCTGTCCAAGTATAACATTTAAACAAACACTTTAAGATGTTTATTGTCGGTGTTTTCTTTGATAATATAAGACATTATAACATAAACATCCTCTACCCGTTCATGTATTTTAGCCACACTCAGTCCAGTCTCAGCTCAGATTACAGCTCAGTGCATTAAAAGTTAAAATCTGGACAGGAGCCTGTTTAAAACACATGCAGTGTGTCCCTGAAGTGTTCGGGATCAGTTCCTGCATTGTGTTGTATGTTAATGGAAGCAGGGATCAATATAAACCCGCTAATCAGTGAACTGTTGGAGAACCTTGTGCATCTACAGGAAGTCCTCACGTTAAACTCCACACAGACCAGGCGTCAGTCGGCCCTGTGAAGTCTGTTCCGATGAGTGTTAATCCTGCTTTTTTATTCTCTGTAGACTTGGATGAGTGCAGCTTCTCTGAGTTTCTGTGTCAGTACAGATGTGTGAACACACCTGGTTCTTTCTCCTGCATCTGTCCGCCTGGATATTATGTGTATGAGGACGGCAGGAGCTGTGAAGGTAAAGTTCAGGACAGAAGATGGTGATGTGGTCACTTTTACAGCGTCTGAACTGAATAAATGTTTGAAAATGACATTTTTAACATCACAGTTCAGGACAGCCATGAAAAGATATATTACTTTAAAGAAATTGCTGTGTTGCATCTAGTAATTATTTTTTATCAGGAATCATTTAATATAATTTTATTCTATGATTTTTTGATCATTTTTGCAAGAAATATTTATCATCTGACACCTAAAAAGTGTCTCATTTGCACTTAAAACATATAAGATTTCAGGACAATAAGCCAACATGTGGACTAGTTGCACATATGAATTAAATGTTTATTGATCAAATTTCCCATCAGCTTATGTTTAAAGCAGCTCTCACCTTATTTAGTATTAATATGTGCTCTTTTTTGTAACATTATCAGGCAGGATTGTATTATTGATGCTTTGTAAATGTTGTTTCTGTGATTTTGATGATGCTGATGATGATGTTTTAACTGACTCTGATTGTTGTGTGTTTGATTTTAAAGATATCAATGAATGTGACACTGGTAACAACACCTGTACAACAGCACAAGTATGTTTCAATTTCCAGGGAGGCTACACATGCCTGGACCCTTTACAGTGTCTCCTTCCTTACATCGAAGTCAGTGACAAGTGAGTGTTTTCTTCTTCTGATTTTCATCCTTTGAGTGCATTTCATCACATTTATCTTGATCATCACACCTGTCATCCCTTTGTTTATGTGTTACATTTATGCACGTACCTGTCTGTTGGATGTAACCCACCTTGTGTCTCCTCCCCTGCAGTCAGTGCATGTGTTCAGCTGAAAACCCTGCTTGCAGGGACAAACCCTTCACTATTCTGTACCGACACATGGACTTGTCGTCGGGGCGCAGCGTGCCTGCAGACATCTTCCAAATGCAGGCCACCACGCGCTACCCCGGCGCCTTCTACATCTTCCAGATAAAGTCGGGCAACGAGGGACGAGAGTTTTACATGAGAGTGAGTACTTCAAGGACCTGTAGATGTGCAGGAAAGACAAACATAATGCAGGGATATTATCTTTTGTTGACATTAAAAACCTCAGAGGAACAAAATCAGACATTCTCATAATACTTTTGACTTCTGGTGTGAAAACAGCGCCACCTACAGTAACTCAAACTGTATGCATAACTGAGCAGGAAGCTGCAGGTCTGTTTAAGTGTTGAGGAATCTGTAGAATGTAGAAACACCACAGCTGTGAGTGTTTAGTCACTGAACATCCTGCCAAGATCATGATAGGAGTCTTGGCTCAGTATGAGGTGATCACGGTGCTTATTGATGAGGTAACAGTGAGCAGGTTACCTCATAATCACTTCACAAATATGTCCGGTCTGCACAAGAATCCGCCTGAAATGCACTCAGAGTATCAGAGAAAGACAAAACTATTTTTATATCTATGGAAAAGTTGTTATTAAGCAGAAACCATTGATTTTTGCTCAGTTTCTGTAATATTTTAGCAATTTAGACACAATTCCTCATCTTATTATACGTCATGTGGCTCCCAAGTCTCAAAATATCCTCCAAGCAAATAAAAGCAAAGTTTTGTGATAAAGTTTGGTCTTTAAAACAGACAAATAACACATGCAACGGTAGTGAAAAATATTCTACATAGGGGGCCCTATAATACATTTAAGGACTGTAATAATTATAATTTTTAAAACTTTGTTGGTGTAATGACAAATCTATGGATTTGAGGGAAAGAACTGTTAAGAAAATGGTTTGGTCTTCATTCTTTTTTTTAAGCTCTAATCGGTCAATAAAGCATAACAACCCCTGTGAGCAGCTTAGAGTATGTTTACATAGAGAGTCTCAGTTTTTTGTGTTTGCTCTCTTTTAAATAAACATGAATGATTTTATTAAAAAAACATGGATTACCACAGTGCAGTGCAGTGCAGTGCAGTGCAGAGACACAAATAACTTGGATGTCAAGTTTCATTCTAACTAAAACACTTTGTTATAACTTTTGGATTTGTACAGATTCTGAATATAAACTGTGGAAACATAAATTATTCAGTTCTAATATCATTTGTTTGCATACAGACAGGCATTTTGACATGTGACATTCAGGAAGCACATGTGTAAATAATACAACGAATGATGGATGAGTTTTGACAGGAACAGAGTTGAACTTTTCCATGTATGAAAAAGTCAAAATGTCTGCTGTGCAGAGGGATTATATAGGCTAAATAAACACAAACACATGGGGCACAATGCTTGTAAAGGAGGAGGAAAAATGTAAAACATGAAGCTCCAGATGGTTCAGTTCAATAAGCAGCCAGTAGAAGGCGCAATAGGTGTGTGCAATTTGTTCAGAGGGTGATTTTTTGTTTCTCAAATGTGTTAAAACAGAATTTGAGGAGATTTTCTATAGAAACTCTGTTTAACATGTTTAAATGAGCACACAAGTTTTTTTCCATATCCTTCTGACTTTCCCTCTGTCGTCCTTGTTCAAACAACAAGGAGGTTGACCTCCCACACAGTGGAAACTACACTGACTTTCCTTGACTTTGTGCTTGTGTTTGCTCGTTGTAAATAATACGACAAAAGCCCCAAGTCTTGGATTTCTTCCATCATTTGCAGCTGTCAGATTCAGCCGTTTCCTGCACCTCATTCCTCACATTCCTCTCTCCATCTCTTGTCTCTTTTTACAGCAAACCAGTAATGTGAGTGCCACGCTCGTCCTGTCGCGGCCCATCAAGGGACCGAGGGAGGTGGTGCTGGACTTGGAGATGGTTACGGTCAACAACGTCATCAACTTCCGAGGAAGCTCCATCATCCGTCTGACGATATTTGTCTCGGAGCATCCGTTCTGAGCTTCTCCAAATGAACTGCATCCTCCCAGAGAATCAAGCTGCACTCATCTGCAGCTGATGGTTTGTTTGAGACAGCTCACCTTTTTTTTTTTTTGTTTGTTTGTTTTTAATCATTATGTCATCCTCAATAAAGTCACGTCCGATAAAGACTCAGCAAAGATCAGCTGATGGGAAAGCATCCCTCTGCTCCGAGTCCCCACCCTTGTTTAATGGACACTGAGCTTTTATGGCTGCGATATGGACCTTATTTATGGTGTACAATTTCTGACATCCGCTGTTTAGAAAATGGTCCCAAAATGATGGAAATTACCCTGACTGAGAACCAGTGTATACACAATGCGGTTTCCCCCCCAGTTGTCTGTGAATTTTTCATCCCTTCAGATAAGCTGTGAAAGTGACTTTTTTTTTAATCCAAGAGCTGTCGTCACATCAGGAGTGCCATCACATCATTGCCATGTTTCGAGGAGAGTCGGTCATCTGAGCAGGAAGTGTAGTCGTGCATTTGCAGTGGCAACATTTCAAATGATGTAACATGCAGATTTTTAACTGAATTATTGATCACAGTTTCTTTAAAGACCAATAAAAATGTCTTCACCACACACACCTGTCCCTGTCATGAGCAGGCTCCTCAACTAATTTTGGGATTTTAAAGTTAGTAATATTATTTTTGATTGTATGGAATTACAAATTTAGAATATCAGCACATTTTAGCTATATACTAGGCTAAATTTTGGAATTATAATGTAATATTTGTGGGAATAATGACTTATTCTGACATTTAACAAATCAAAAAATCACCACCAAATCCTTAGACACTACAATAAAATACTGGATTATTTGAATTAACATACTGTATGAATTTTTGGGAATCAACAACTTAACATCTTGGGGGAAAATATCAAATTTCTGCACAAAATACATTAATAAAAGTTTTCCCAACTCAACAGCTCTGAACTCAACTATTCTAAAATTAGTTAAACATTAAAGCAGACTACAAATTCAAGGATTATGTCAAAATATGTTGGACACTTTACCAAATTTTGGACGATCTGAGTCCTCTGATTATAGAAATTATATCAATACATTTTTGGAGCATTGTAGAAGTTTTACAATGGGGAAGCTCCTCAATATTTTTGGGGGGGATAAAAAAGACAATTTCTTTTCTTTTTGGATTGTAACAACATATTTTTTAACACTAAATCACAAATTTGGGTAAATCATATGGTACATTTTGTAGTTTTATAGGAGTACAACAAACTTGGTTTTATGTCAACACAATTAGTAGTAAATGTCGAACAATGTGGGTCCGTGAGAAAATAACAAACATGACGATAATAAATATATTCAATGGGCAGGTGTACAATTAAGACTGTGAGCGTTTCGGTGAGTAAATAAAGACTAATTTAACCTGTATGGTGGCCAAGTTTGTACCTGGTTGTCGTGTTAAAAGAATCGACTGAGCAGGATTGAATGAGCAATGACGAGAAGTAAAGAAAAACAAACCATCAAAACTGAAAGTGATGCTCTCAGGACTCTTCAGGGAAGGAAGCGCAAACACACGGTGTCAGTCCGGGAATGAGAGAGAGAGAGAGAGAGAGAGAGAGAGAGAGAGAGAGAGAGAGAGAGAGAGAGAGAGAGAGTGAGAGTGAGAGAGAGAGAGGGAGAGCGAGT